>JANHFX010029545.1:17349-28129 GCA_027560015.1 Chloroceryle amazona | reverse complement strand
AAGAATAATTAAGTTCATGTTAAAAGCCATCTATTAACTTCTAGGCTTATAGACTAGCTTGTGTTAGTCACTGGTAATGAAAACTTGGAACACAGGGAAGTGGGACTGTTGCTCCTTTTTGTTCCTACCGTATCTTCCAAGTTCTTTTCAAATTCTTCCAGAAATCGAGTCATAGCAGGATCTCCTTCAAAGTCATTAAAATGATTGTTCACCCACAGTAAAACCACTCTGGTAACCTAGACAACAAAAAAATTAATTATGTTTATAGGTATCTATGGTTCTTCTTTCATTTATAAGGAAAGAAGGATGTGGCAGAATAATAAACAACGGCTTATTGCATCTACTGAGCAGAAGCAGCAGACATTTACACTGGAAATCACCTTCTCTCTTCCTTTACTTGTGGAAGCAAATGAAAAATATCCAAAAAGCCCCAAAACAAACCAAACTGGACCTAGCTGGCTACATCAGCCAGTACTTAACTGAACATTTGCTCGTGCACCAGTGAAGTTTGATAAACCTCGTAAGGAAGATTTATCTTTTGAAAGCATCCTTGAAGTTCTAGGAAGTACACTGTGATCATAAAAAGTTTTCTTAGGAACTTTCAGTTACATTTTCAGGTTGCTTTTGGACGTGCTGCAGGGTTACTACCATTCGTGGTGAAGTAAGCCTGACAACTCTTTTATCCCTCCTTGCTATGAAACAAGAAAAGGTTCAGCTATAGCAGCTGCTCTTCTAAAAAGACACAATTTCCTCTTTTATTTGCCGTGACAGTTTTACTTTCCTTTTCTTAAAGTCCAACAGTTGCCAAAAATGAACAGCCTGGAAAAAAGGTAAGAGGAGAAGCAGTAACCACAGCAAAGACCCCAGACATTTTTCCATGCAAAAAAAAGATTCAGTATTTTAATAGTCTGTTGGGTTTTCCTTCAGCTCAAAGCTAGAACATGTTAAGCTGCTGGCTAAGAATCCTACTGCCATAACTCCAACAAATTGGACAGGGATACAAGGGCCAGACTATGAGCATTTTTCAGAGAGTTGAACGGCGTTCTGTTTATGGAAGCATTTTTATCACCTGCACCTGTCTTGAGCAGAGTTTATTTTAAGTAGAGAGTTTATAATAAGCTGCTCAACCCAAATGTGCTCAGCACACTGGAAAGCTACACAGTAGAAAACTATGGCAGATAAGCACAGTGCTGTTGGGAGAAGAAATGGTGGTATCCGAGTGATGGCAAACGCAATTTCCCCGTGTTTCTGGTGAAAAAGGATTTCAGAGATTGGCATTTACATCTTCAAACTCTGTAGAAAAGAGTATTTACCATTCTGCCCAAGAGCAGCAGTGTCATACCTAAAATCCACCACACTGGAGAGTCCTTTCTTGATACTAGTGAAAAATACTTTACATTAAAATAGTTGATATTATGCTCCAGCTGCTTTATCCTAGTTTATCAGCAACACAAAAAGGAATCAATCTGGGGACAATATCCCCAGAAATACCAATCTCTTCAGACTCAAACCAACCTTATCCCTGAGGCTGTCCACTGTGAACCATTCCAAGAGTTTATTTCCAACTTCCAGGGGGCTTGTTAGAAAGGTTCTGTACGTCAGAAGGAAATCTTCAATGTAGGTTGGATCCACAATAGAATGTTCTTCTATTAAGTGCGTGATGAGTCGCTCAGGCGTAGCCTTAAAAAGTAATGCAAGAGATAACTGATGTCTCTCATCACTACCACTCTCTGGAGAGTATCTTAACATCAATCCATCTGACCAGTACAGCCCCTTTCAAACTTCAGTTATGGCAAACTCAGGAGAAAACACACGGAATTTGTTTAAATCAAACATTCTTGCTCCTCTCAGCCCAAATGTTTTGCCTTGGTAATACCTGGCTACAACAATTTATAGCTTCTCTGAATTTTATTTCTAATAAACAGCTTAAGTTCCTCTTCCAGAGGACAAAAGACAGGTCGATATATAAAAGATGCACAAAGGGTGCTCCCAACTCCCAGTGTGTGTGCTGAGCAGGTCTAACTTTATTAAAAGGGTCGTGGAAGTAAATTTGTAAAAATAATATAAATGCCTTTCAATTTTTTTGGTGTTTTTTTTTTTGAGCTGAGATAGAGAAAACTGAACGTGTGTTCTAGATTCAAACCAAAATTCTATTTCTTTACTAATAAATAAAGGTTTAATAGAGTTAATGGAAAGCACAGAAAGAAATTCACCTTGATAACTATGTGTCCTTTTCTGGTTCCACTGCGATCCAGCTCCCTGTGCTCCTTAACCATAACGATTTCTCCTTCTTCCTCCACTTTATGAGTGTTTTTTTCCACGTGGTTCAGAATCCTCCAGTAGTCTTGCTGGGCTATACACACAAACTGCCCCCAAGCAACATGGGTTTGTTAATAAATAACCAGAACACAAATATATCCCCCCTCTCTGAGCTGCTCTGACATAATAGTGACAGCAGAGCATTTGATGCCATCCCCACTCAGCTCTGTCCTACCTC
This sequence comes from Chloroceryle amazona, assembly GCA_027560015.1. Classification (NCBI taxonomy): domain Eukaryota; kingdom Metazoa; phylum Chordata; class Aves; order Coraciiformes; family Cerylidae; genus Chloroceryle; species Chloroceryle amazona. The sequence goes on along the minus strand of JANHFX010029545.1, from coordinate 25,632 downwards.
ACAAGAGACAGTTAGGAATCAGATGACAACTAGAGCTGATCACCTTCTCACATCCCCAAAAGGTTGTTCAAATGGACTAAACATTTACAGGGCAAAGGCTGTAAGAAGTGGAAATGGATGTTTTCTATTTATCTGCGTGGATCACACGCTGAGCAGGGCTGGGGTGGGCTCAACTTATTTCAGCCCAAAGCAGAAGTTCCCACGTAAGAGCAGCGTGAAAGAAATCTCACCTAGCAAAGAGTGTGCACAACTAACCCAACCCTGGCACAGCCCTCGACTCACCAAATACCAACCTCCTTTCTTCTGCTCCTGGAATAAAGATCGTACCTTAAGATGCAAGTAGTCTGTTTGCTTTTATTCGGTGCTTAAAAGCAGGAGGTAGCTGCACAGAACTGCAATCTTACCTGGCAATCATCTACTTTGGTTCTGACCACTCCATTCATGTACTGTTTGTCCAGAGAGGGAGTAATCCCAAAACTATTTCCCATACAGAGACTCTCACTCTTCCCATCAGGATAGCTGATTTCCACTGTGCCATTTAAAATAACATACCAAGAATCGAGCTGGAAGAAGTAAAAAACAAAGTTTAAAAGTGAAGCTAATGAATTAGCTTTCAACTTTAAGCTGCTGCAGTGTTCTTATCTCAGAAAGGCTTATCCTTGCAGCCTCCAGTTTGTCACCACCACAGTTTAATTCAGGAAAAATGTGCCTTGTGAGGCAAGCAATAAAAACAAGAGCGCTTTTCAGCAGTCTTCATTCATTCCAGAACTCATTCAGCAGGGAGGAATGCTGATGAATAGATTGCCTTTTTTTTTTTTAATCAGTGGGCTAATTGCTACAATATTTTTATACCATTCAGTGAGAATGAAGACTCATCCCCTGGGTACCCGTTTGGTCATTGCCAGGGATGAGGTTCTACCTAGTTCTCTTCGAGGGTGACCTCCTAGGGCCATTCCACGTGTCCTGATCCAAGGACAGGGGAGATTCCAAGAGAGCGATTCAGAGCACCTCTGTTGGGAGCCTGTCCACTGAGTAATTTGAACATCTGCCTCCTCCCCCTGAATACATATGGAAACTGCTCCTAATTTAGACATTCATGTTAGAATCCCTACCTTGCTGGGCAAGGCCACCTCTTCTGCGTAGTGTTTTAATAAACTACATCCCAAGAAGAGTTAGTTTACCAACAGAAACGATGCATTCTTCTATGCCACAAATAATCTTTGTAACAAACTCCTCGAGACGTTAGTGTTTCTGATGGCAACGCACCAAACACTGGTTTATGTCTGAAGTCTTGAAGGAGACAGTAATGCACAGGCAGAACCTGCCTGAGGGATGGGCTGAGGGCTGGGGATTTTGTATATGGGTCATAGTGAGAGAATCATTCAGGTTTTCCAGCCCTCCTCCCCCCAGTGCCCTTGCTAACCCGCCGTCTATAGCACTCAAAGGGTGTTGTGAGGAGTAACTTACTTCTTGGCCATCTTCGAGTATGATGGCTCCCGCTTGCTCTACTACTTCAAATATCATCACCGAGCAAAGTTCTCTTCTCACAGACATGGTCATGTTGGCAAAGGCAGGGAGTTGATGCATGAATTCCAATAATTGCTCTGTTAGACACAGGAAACATTGGGTATGAAGAGTGCCAGGCCCCGGGGTTCCTCAGCTACCTCCACGGGTACATTAAACCTCAGTTAAATTCACGGCAGCGTTGCTCAGTGGTGTTACAATTCCCATTAGTGCCTGTGGCTAAATGAGCCCAATATGCACTTTGTCATCAACAGCCCGACCACGGCTCTACGCTCTTGATCGTGTTCTGATTGACTCTCAGGGCAGAGAGTGTAAAAGCACTTCAGCTTCACAAACAATTTAGAAAAAAATTAAAAATGCCCTAATAGTACAGTAATTATAAGCTTGGTAAGAGGAGGAACTGATTTTCTGGTGTTTAGAGAAGCGATGTAAAATACAACAGAAAGCAAATTTTACTATTAAAACTAATGCCAATTTCTAGTTAAACACTGCAGTGAATTCATCTCATCTGAAATGTTTCAGTTTGCAATTAAGCACATCTGCACTGAAGTAATAATACGTTCTCTTTGACATTTAATCACCGATTCAACAGTTTCAGGCAGTCAAGACTACCTTGCTACCCATCCCTCCCTTTTAGCAGCACACACCCTGCGATGCTTAACGTCTTGAGCATCTCAAAAGACTGGTTTTTTAAACTCCCTGGCTTCTCGGAACAAATCCTCTCTCCGTGAGAGGAGGAGTCGTTCAATTACCAGCCTCTGTCGAGCAAAGTGATCTCTGAAAGCATCGTTCAGGAGGATACACATTTAACATTAATTCATTAAAGACTTTGCAGAGAGGCTTCTCTTACAGGTATCGTGACATGGGTTTATATGAAGATTATTCTACAGGTGGGGTTTTTCCCTCCTCACCGATATCATCATCGGTCTTATCTGCAGGCTCTTTCTCAAGGCACTCTCGTACGACATCTCGCCCTAGGAGCGGATCTGAAGTTCTGTCAATATCTTCATCCTCCTCTTCTTCTTCATCTTCAGAGTCTACAGGTGCTTCTGGAAGGCCTGTTAAATCAACATCTCCCATCTCACTTTCCGTGGCCTACGAGAAAACATCCATCAGACAGAGGTCAGTGTCTTCAGCTGAACGATGTACGGCCTCACCTTGGGTAGCTCAGGCAACGATAAAAATTGCTTGACCAACAATTCAAACTAGAAATGGCCAACAGCTGAGAAACACTGGAATCCACGGGAGCAGGATGGCACGGATTATGTACCCTTGGCACAACGTGACACCGTGCTGCAGGAATCACCATCACTAGTTCCCAAAAGAAAAGGAACAGCCTGGGGATGTTTTGTTCTGTGTCTTTACTTACACCTTTTCCTACCCCATGAGCTACAGGCAACGTAAACCCATCAAATGCTATCGGTGTGACACGGGAAAGGAGTGGCTGAAATGAAAAGCATTTGATCTCCTTTTTAATGCTGGGATTATAACATGGATTTTAAGCCTGGCACAGACCTGGGGTGGGGGTAACAGTGACTAATCCTTCATCCCTGGGCTGCTTCTCATTTTATAGCCTTTACTCCTCCTTGCAAACTTCGAGAACATTTTATTCACAGTTTGGGAGTCTGGATTATTAACAAAATAATACCAGAAATCCCCACCACTGGTCACCCAAAGCCTGCAGAGACATTTCCACTGTCATCGATAGATGGCAACAGACATCACGCTGAGCGGACGCGCGGAGCCAGGGTGAGAGGGGATTGTTGCCAGACTGGCAACAAAAAGCAGAATCAGAGGAATCATTTGCAGTAATTCCTTATGTAAAGTTTAAATGATGTAATTGTATGAAAATAACTTTACAAACAGATGGAGGAGAAAAAAAAAGAGGTAGTTTCAAATTTTCAGTTTCCAGAGTAGTTACTCAATCACTTTTTTTACTTTAAGCCAGCATGCAAATCAGGCTTCTGTTCAAATTCAAGAATTCCAACAACAAGATGTGTCACTGAGAAGTAAAAGGCAATTATAGAGAGACTTGCAGAAAATGGAGTTGGTTTTGGTGGGTTTTTTTCAAGTGAACACATTTAAGAGTATTCACTTTCACTTGAAAATAATTCCTTCAGGTTTAAAAAAACCAGAATCAAACAAAATACTGAACAGACTAAGACATCAAATACTCTGTATGTTCCCAGAACCTCCAAAACAAAGGATGGGGTTCTCTCCAACCTGACTTTGAATGTTTCCAGAGATGGAGCAGCCACAGCAACTCTGGGCAACCCGTTCCAGCAGCCCAGTATCCTCCTTGTATAAAACATTTCTTCCTAATATTTAATCTAAATCTACCCTTTTCCAGTTAAAGAACGTTCCTCCCTTGTCCTGTCACAACATCTTTCTTTCTTGTAAGCCCCCCTCAAGTACTGGAAGGCTGCAATAAGGTCTCCCTGCAGCTTTAATCCTTTTTCTCCAGTCCCCATCTCACTGCCTCAACTTGTCAGGGAAGATGGAGAGCACTTCAGCAACCACATCAGCCACCTCTTTCAGGACCCCGGGATGCATCTTGTTGGATCCCACGGACTTGTGTATGTTCATGTTCCTCTGGTGGTCTCAAACCTGATCTTTTCTTACCAGGGGAAGGACTTTGTTCGCTCAGCCCCTGCCTTGAGGTTCAGGGAGCTGAGAGATGGGGGAAGAGTGACTCCCAGTGAAAACTGAGATGCAAAAACTGTAGGGTACCTCAGTCTTCTCCATCCCACAAGTTCTCCTAGCTTCACTGCAGCTGGGAAAGGAGCCCATTTTCTCTATCCCTCCCAGGATATCCCTGGTTTCGTTGTATACATTTCCTTTTCATGCCTTAGTCTGACCAGTAGGTCCTTCCTCAGCCACGCTGGTCTGCTGCCTGCCTCACCTCCTAAAAACCACCACTAGTTTTAAGTGACTTCATCACAGCAGCCTGCACAGCCCCCATCTTCCAGCAAGCCTAATAAATTAGACTTCAATCATTTAACCTAAGTATTTTCTTGAGAGCAGGGTAATGACACACATAGGGTTAAATTTATCCTAAGTATTTCTTTGAGAGCAGGGTAATGAGACAGAGAGGGTTAAATCTGGTTTATATTACATCACTTTACTGGCTTATGTAGCTCACATTAACAGTTTTGGAATTAAGCCCAAGTGCAAATTGTGCTTGGAGAGTCTCAGCAGCACGTGACCAGAGCAGCATTTTATTCAAGGACTTTTCTAGCATTTCTTCAGCTAAATAGCCCCAATTTACAGCAACTTTTCCAGGCAGAGTAAGACAGTGCTAATTCCCACTTTGATAACCTCAAGCTAAGGTAAGAGAACTGAGGTTGTAAGCTGTAGAGAAAAGTGATTGATTGTGGATCCTCTATAGGACAATAAAACCAAATTTCTTCTCTCGATAAATAAATTATCATCTGCTCAAGCTATGAAATAAGAGATGGTCCTCAAACTGTGTTTCAAAGATTCCGTGCAGATGGTCGACAGAACGCTGGCAGGTCAGGCAGTGCTGGGAGGAAGAGGAAGGAGTGTACTCATAAAGCTGTCTGCACAAGGAGCTGCTCTACCCAAGCAGGATGCTCCAGCTGCTTCCATTATCAAATATCAAAATCCTTCTTAATGGAAACATTTATGAACTTCTCATTTACAAAATGAAACCAGAAGCTCCAGTCCTCAGATCTTACACAAATACAGATTATTTTTTTTTTTCCAGGATTGGGTTTAAAAGGGGAAGAATATCTATTGAGAAAGGAGCAGGAACAGACTCGGATGGTGTGTGTCACGTAGATCAGCTGGAAAGTTAACACCAGATGACCATCAAAATATTTGTATGCTCTTTTTAAAAATCACACTGTTAGGACTCTCTGTGCAGCACTGAGAGTTTTGCCAACGGAGATGTTTCGGTGAGGCTGGCCAAATGGTGATGGTGGAGATGTCCTGTTCATTGCCCTGTGCTTTGGAAGCCAACTGGCCCGTGCAAAGGTTTGGTGGTAACAATATGTATATTCCACTGCAATGTGTGTGAAAATAAATTAAATATGGATTTATTAAATAGTCAATATAAATAGAGACTAAACATGGCTCGTGTAAAAGATTTCCTGAGCTGGAATAACTCCATAGGAGAATGTATTTTAGTGCTCATCACTCCTGATGTGACCTGCTATTAAAAGCCAGTTGGTTTGGTTTTCTTTTCCCCAACTCCCCTCCTGTCAATTCTGTCAGGGAAAAAAAACATCCAATCCTTCCTTTTTTTTTTCAGGATCGATAGAAAAACTGTCAGTAAAGCCCACTCCTGATGCATCGCTTCTGGATAATCCATTTTAATATCAAAACCTTAACCCACAACTGGAATTATTGCTGGGTAATAATGTTGCTGCCCACAAACTGTACATGCTGCCAAAATGATCAATGAAAAACTTCGGAACACAAAAGAGAAGAGGAGAAACTTTAAGCACATCACTGACAGAACTAAACAGGTAATTAAAACCAGACACAAAATGGTCAATCATTAAGAGAACAGCACTGCAAGCTATGGGTACAGGAAACTAACTCAGAGAAGAATTAACTCAGAGACCCTCCCCACCTACATCTAGAGATGGGATCTGGGCATTCCCTGTGTTCTCCTGGCTGCCTGTCCTGGGAAAGGGCACAGAAAGCTGGTTTCACTCTGGAATATCTCTTGAACTATTTTTCCCTGAGGATATCTAATACAGCTCAAAGCAGCTGCAGAATCCCTCATTTCAACTTCTGTCTGTGGAGCCACAAAGTCCCCCTGACTTCTGTCTAAACCTTACAGTTCTGAAACCAGGCAAAGTGCCAGAAAGGGGTTAAATGAAACTGGGAAAACAAGGAAAGAAGAGACAAGACGGGAAAACAAGGAGGGAAAAATCCACTTCAAGCAAAAGAAGTTGCTTTAAAAATTACAGGGAACATATCAACCCAAAAAGTCTGTGGCTGACAGACAAACAACCACTCTGCAGTATTATTCCAGGCAGGCTGGACTTTGCAATCCATCCATTGGGTCATTTTAACACAAAAATACAGAAAGCTCCAACAGGGAGCAGTAATGGTACAGGAGAAGAGAGTAAAATACCTTCAGAGCCTTTCTTTTCCTAAGTTTCCATCATTAACTGAGGGTTTAATACAAGATGCTCACAGCAGGGCTCCTTTTCTGCTGATCTCACCTTAAGCTTTATGTGCATCATTTCCTGCTTAACATCCTGGGCTGAGAAGCAGCTGGAACAAGCAAAACCTCATTTCAACACTATGGGTGAATACTGTGTACACAAGAGGAACAGAACCCCCTTCCAAATCTTAATTAAAATAATTGCTTCGTTCTTTGGTTCTCCCATTCCTATTGTGTTTTCCTATTCTGGAATTATGTTTGCACTAATTCCAGTAAAAACTCGGTTATGAATGAATGGTATTTAATTCAAAAGATCACGTCAAGGCGACGTGAGTCAAAAGGATTCAAAAATGCTCTTCCCCTGCTGACATTAATGGTAGTCCTGGAGAGCCTGGCATGGAATAGATAGGAAGCCAACTGCAAAGCAAAGCATCATTTTCCCAATATTTTATGAAAAGTTGGATTTTAACATCCCCAAACCGCTTCCAGCCAAACACATTAAACTCAAAATGTAAGTTTATTGCATATCACAGAGATTCTCTGCCTTCAAAATATCTTGGCTATTGGGGGAAACACTTCTATTTTTCTTTCTGATCTCCAAATCTGTGCTGATTTATGACTGCAATATAACACTGTGCTAAATACAGTGCCAGGACCTTCTTAACCATTATCCATTACTTATTAAGATATTAATATTCATTATAAAATAAAATAAAGGGGGAAAACCCTGGGGGTGGTTGGGGTTTTTTTCCCCCTGCTCATGACATACATGGTGCACATCTTATCTTCACTCACAGCCTGGTTCTCCAACACTATCTGTTGGGATTAATGACCCAGCTATGATTGTACATTGCTGTAATATCATCTTTGAAGGTCTCTCAGGAGATGAACAGTGGTGACCTGCCTTGGTCATCACCCTGGATGGCCAGGGATTCTCAGCAGTATTTAGAGATGTCCGTGTTGGATGTGAAAAATAGATGGGGTCACTTCACTGAAAAGGAGATTCCTTCCTAAAGGGTCCTCACTTCCCAAAAGAAGAGAAAAGCTGCAGTGATTTTCAAATTAATAATGCCTCAGAGTACAAAAGTGCATTTCACCATTATTTATTTGCTACAGTGCTGGAAAATAAACTAATCCACTATTTCTTTTACCCATCTTATTTTTGTTTAGCCATTACACTCTTTTGGCATCTTCTGAAGAGCAGACATCAGGCATTTCAGATGCAATTAACCATGCATGGTAAGAGTACCCACTCATTACTAGAAGGATGGGTCGTTATTGATAATATATTTTAAGTGCTTTTCACTCTACAAACTGCTCAGGTAGACAGGCAGGTGGATGAAGGTCAGGAAAACTGTCCATCAGCATCCTAACATGTCAGATGTTAAGGTACAATACACAGACTATGACTGGTGACAAATTAACTCTGTTGACTCAGAAACTAAATAAAGATACAGGTTGGAGATGAGGAACAATTTCTCCAGGGGTGTCCAGGGCTGTCCCAGGCTGCCCAGGGCAGGGGGAAGTCCCCGTGACCCCTGTAGGGGTTTCCAAGCCCCCCGTGGAGCTGTGGTGCTGAGGGCCAGGGGTCAGTGGTGCCCAGGCAGTGCTGGGGGAAG
>JANHFX010029544.1:147641-158979 GCA_027560015.1 Chloroceryle amazona | reverse complement strand
GTTTATCTGTGGGATGGAGGATGGAGAATTAACTGGGCCGGCCGGGGGTTTGCAGTGGGGGTTCCGCCGGGTGAAGGGAGATGCTGGCGGCTGAAGGCTGCCGATGGGTCTGGGATTCTGTGTTTAGTCTCTCGCCTCTGTGCTGCAGGCCTGGGGGGGGAAGAAAACCGGTGGCAAGAACCTGACACCGGTTTGGTTGTTGTATTTTTTTTTCGTTTTTTTGTTTCGTTTTTTTTTTTCCTTTTTGTTCTTCTCTTCCAGAGATTGTCAAAATCTAGGGCTAAAACTAGGGTGTTGTGGTGTTTTGGCTTTTTTTCCTTTTTTTTTTTTTCTTTTTATACTAAGCCTGTCGTGAATAGAAAGAGCCGTGCTTATGTGCAGAGCTCCTTCCTCTTTCCAAGCAGCCTTGAGCACAAACGTTGCAGGGTGAAAAAGTGAGATGACCAGCTCTGAAACGCTTGTTCTCTGCAGAAATTGTTTGTCCAGTTCATGCTTTGCTGATTTGCCCTGGGTTTTAGCTGCTCAGTTTGCCCTTTTTAAAGAAGAAATAAATAGAAGATGTATGAGGCTCTTTTGGGATGTCGTGTGTGGTGGAAGGGGAAACTATTCAGGAAACCCTTCACGTGGAGGTGGTGCTTTGGCTTCCCTTTAAAGCTGGCTTTGATTCTTGTTCTGGAAGATGGTCCGCAGAGCTGCGTAGGAGTCAGGTGTGTGGCAGAAAGACTGGTTTGGACCCCTTTGCTTTAAAGAATTAAAGTCACAAATGAGGTTTAGTTTTATGCTTTTTAATAAAAGCTGCTCCAGAGAATGGGTGGTGTTCAGGGGGGCAGCCTCTCCTGGTGCTGCTGGTAAGGCCTGGAGCGACCGAGTTTTGCTGTGTGACAGTTGTCTTTGTGCTGGGTCAGGGTCGAGAGCTGTGTTACTGTGTTATATCCGGCTTGACCCTTCCAAAGTTAACTTTCCTTTAACCAAAAGGAGTAATTTTTAAGGAGCTCTGTTCAACAGAAACCTAATAGTGTTTTCGTTTGGTATTTTTTTTCCCTTTCCATGTATGAAAAGTCATTTATGTTTTTTCCCTTTTTCTTTCCTGTTCTGTTTCCTCTTCCTGTTTTGTTAAAATTCATGGCATCGCTAGCAATCGCAAGACTAGAATTTAGACCTTACAGTTACATTTCAGCAGTTACACAAACCAACCGTTGGGAGTCCGTAGGGGTAATTGCTTTTTGACAGTAAGTTCCTAATTCTTGGGTTCCCCTGTAAGAAGTGGAAGAGGTTGAAGCAGGTAAAGTGACTCCTCCAGTGCCAAGAGGAATCGACGACTGTTCCTTTCTCATGAGGGGTAGGAGTTCCTCCTATGCAAAGCATACGTAGGTGGAGGTACTCGATTCCTTGCTCACGTATACGATAGTCACCGAAGCGCCTGAACAGGGAAATGCCGTCCGACACGCAGCCACGTGTTATTCTTTGCTCCTTGAAGAGAGAATTCCCTTAACTGCTCTGGTAGCACCAGAATATACACATGTGGTCTTGCACACATGACCTTAGCTTTCTCAGTAAGTTAGAACTTGCGGGTGAAAGAACAAACTGATGTGTTTGGAGTCTGACTTTAGGGTGAGCGCGAGCTGTTATTCCTCAGCTCTGGAGGAGGAGTTGGTAGCAAAATGCACTTTCGGGCAGGATCCCACTGATTTCCTCTGGATCATGCTGGTTATTGGTCTGAGGCAAATAGAGGACTCGGAACTCCTCACCTGCCTGTTGAACTGAACTGTTGGAGCAGAGTGAACTATTTCCAGTGATACCATCGCGTCCTGTCACTGAGCAGATAATGCAGAGGGATTGTTTTACAGACCTGCTGTCTCTAGGTGTTTGAAATGATCAAAAATACAGACACCTTCTGCAAACTTTGAGCCATCTCCTTAAAGAGGTCTCGAGAAATTTTATCCAAGTTGGGGAAACCAGTTTGTCCAGCTGTGCTGGATAAACGTGTTAACCAGATGGGGTTTTTGTACATTTATTAAGAGCTCTGTATTCTCATTTTCCACAGGGATGTCCAGTTGTAACACAATAAACAATGCGCTGGCGTTCAGGTCGCTGTAATTAGCCCTCACCTAATTTTGGTGAACAGGGGAGGTGACGCCTCAGTGGAAATAACAGCCCTGTCCTGCTGCGGGCTGGGACACCCATCCCTTGGTTGCCACCTTAGCAATACCTTTTTCTTTTTTCAGTTTTAAGGAGAAACTTGATTTCCTTAATGTTAGACGATGTAGAACTGCAGAATGGTGATTTTGCCACCCTTTCTGACTCGCTTTTTAACGTCTTACCACGTGCTGGTGAGAAGGGATTGGTGGCGCCTGTTCCTGTCTGTCCGTTCGCTCCCTGCCCGTGCCATCCGCAGCATTCCTTGCAATATAGCATCTGTTAATATCAAAGATGGATGACAGCTAAATCTGTCACTGCAAGTGAGGGATTTGCTTAATATATTTGGATGCAGTCAGGATTCTCCGTGGCCGTGCAAGGCGCTGTTGGAAGTAATTATTCATCTGTTTAAGAATCCAAAAGAGGGTTGGTCCGTTCGACGCTCTAGCAACCCAAAAGCCTCGAGTGCTGCAAAATATTGGCAGAAATCTGGTGGTTGTGCATGGGTTTAGTGATGTTGAGGTCGTGTTATCGCTCTTGGTGTAGGATGAGAAAGGTGTTCTCCCATTTTTCAGTATTTTTCAGTAAAGTGATTGTTAGTAAGGATTTAATTGTTTTTTTAATCTTTGGTTTGGATCAAATATGTTCTGTCTTGCCACAACTTAAGGATATAGTCACTTATTACTACGGCTTAATTAAGGATGCTTGCTTTCATTTGTATTTTCATGGATAAAATTATTCTCGTGGATAAATGAAGCAGTTTCTCTATTATGTTCTTCCCGGATGGCTGCTGAACACATTTATATTCTGTCGTAATATTTTGGGGTAGCACAAGATCCTGACTGAATCTGCGTCTGCCTCAGTCATGGCAAAAATGACCTGCAACTTTATTTTATTTTACTTTGCCATTTCATGAACAAGCCACAATTCCCATTTGTTTTGGGAAATATCGACTGGTTCTTTTGTTTCTGAAACCCATGTGATAGAAATATCATATCGAGTACGACCTAAGACGACAGCGTTGGGAGCACAAAGATAATTTCCTGAGCTGTTGGGATATTCCTTTACAGTTTCCAGTTTGCACTCAGAGTAGTGGGGGGGAGGATGCTTTGGGGAGCCTCTGTGTGTGGGTTTTTTTTTGTTGTGGAGAAGCTGTTTACGTGAAGTTTGCCATATTTGTTCTCAGTTCTGTGTTGGCAAAACGAGCAGAGCAGCTTTGGCCGTGATTTATGTGTTAAGTTTGGAGCTGGAGCTTCCAGAGAGAACTGGATGAAATTGAACTGGGAGAGATTAAAATTGTCTAACGTTACCTTGAAGCTGATGTGAAACGAGCTTGGGTTTCTCCCCGCTTTCGCTTCAATTTCGGTTTTAATTGTCACTCGTTCGAGTTGCGGTTTGGGTTAAGTGGTGTGAAATGGCTATGAAATGAGATAGCAAATGCCTGACACAAGACTCGGGGGTTCTCCCTCCCCGCTCCTCTCTCTGCTGATGAGGTTTTTTTTAAGTTCTTTCCGGGTGCACCCGAGGATGGGAATTCCTGCTGAAGTGCAGTTCTGGAGCTGTACGGGCTCGGTGCTGCTGCTTGGTCCCGTTCCCCTGCCCGCTGGCTCTGCCTCTTGCTCGGGCTCTTCCCGAGTAGATGGTTTTCTGGCAATGCAGCTGCTCTTGAAGCCGGGAATCTGGGTCAGTGTGTCACACCCACTCCAGGCAGGACCTAAAGCACCTTGTGCAAAAAAAACCCCATGCAACCAAGATTTGGTTTTATTTTTTTCACATTGGCAAAATAGGCAAAAGCACTTAAAACAATCAAGGTCCTTGCAATTCTGCCTTTAAAAGAGATCTGAAGGAGCTAAGAGAAGTAGTTGAGGAAGCTGCTGAGAACACTGCTGCAGGGCTGTGGTGCTGGCAGGTTTGCTGAAGGAAAACTGTTGGGAATTAGTCCTCGTTAAGGTATTAATCTGATACAGGAATTAACTTTTTGTACAAAGTGGTGCAGTAATCAAATTGAAATGCCTACAGTCTCTAATGAGATTAATAGACCGTGGGTTGCTTTATAATATTTTAAGGTTTGTGTTGAATTCAAGGGTCGTGTGTTAAGGCTTTGTATTTTTGCTCTGACTGAAGAGGAATACCTAAAAAAGGAGGGTTGTAAATATATATATATTTCACCTCAGCTGCTCCAAACCTCTGGGCAGGAGGTTTCTCATTTCACTGGGGTCTTGCAGTTTGAAACGGTGAGCTCCTCAACTCTGCCCTTCATATTCCAGCAGAGTGACCCCAGAGTACTTTCGTGTGCTTGGTATCAAAGATCCAAAGTCACAGCAGAGCTGCTGAGAAGAACCAGTCCGGTTAAATATGTTTGGGGTTTGTTTCTCTTCTTTTTGTTTTCTTTTATAGCCTTGCAGTAAATAAAATGAAGATAATAAAATACAGCAAAAGGTGTCATGCAGTGAACTGGAGCTCATAAGATCCCTGGTTCTGGACTCTCTCAGTGGTGATAAGGCATTTGTGTGGTTTTGGCACGAGTTTATCTCGCCGTAGTCGGTAAAACAGGGAATGGGAGGGGAGACACAGCTCTGATTCTGAATATACTCCGAAGCAAACCTTACAGAGGGCTGTTGGCTACCTCGCTTCAGGCAATAATGAACTGGTTTAACTTCTTGCAGATTTACTGCTCTTTAACACCAGTTCAGGTTTTAAATGCTGTTTGTGACGGAATCGTGCTGTGGTTTGAAGAAACGTGTAACTGTACAGTTCTGCAGCAAAGAGGATGTTTTGAGGGAAAGTTTCACTTTCATGAGCTCTGTAAGCTGCTTGATTTGAAGTAGAGGAGAATCTGGAATTCTGGCAAAGCCTTGTGGAGTGTGGAACTAAATGGAAGAGATTCTTAATTTGTCAAAGCCTAAGCACTTCAGCTTTTCCTCAGCTCAGCTGGAGGGTACTCACTGTGCCTGTACAGGAACGTTCTCTCTCCGTTCTCCTTTCCCACATCTTTCCTCTCTTATGTTTATTTAGACCTTATGAAGGATGTACAAAACTCCAAGCAGTTTGGAGGCTAAAAATAGAATAGTTTGCATCAGTAAATAATAGCAAGGACAAGGTGTTGGTTTAAAATTATCACTGTCATCTTAGTGGTTTAAAACTGGGCTCAGCGACACCGCAACCAACTGCAAACTTTAAAGTTTCACTTTTTGTCCAAACGCTGTCATCTGATTCTGAGGAGTAAAGGGGAAGAAAGAAAAGTTGTCTCAGCTATGCTTGCAATATGTAACTCTTCTCTAAAATTAGTGACACATCATTAATTGCCTGTTTTATACCAGTCTGCCTCTTTTGCAGAAGGTCTGGGTTTTTTGTTCTGCTAAGAAACTTTTGATAGTGCCTGATCCATGCGAATATTAATTGGAGTATAATTAGTTGGCTTGCTGAGACAGGAAGTAGATGGAAATAGAATCTGCCCTCTACATTCCAGCTAAATTCATCAAAAAGAGAGAAAACAGCCATTGCAAATAAACACACGAGGTTTCCGTTAATATTTGTGCCTGCTACTTGGTCGTCAAATGATGATTTAAGAATTAATTGAAAGAATTCTTTCGTGCCCTGGGTTCTTACCTTGTTGTATGGGAAATGTCTGGGAAGTACTAAGTGGGTCAGAACACAGAGTGAATTCAGGAACACTTAAAAGCTGTATTTTGTTGGGTTTTTTTTTTGGTTTAATTTTGTAACTGTATGGCATTGTCAGGAACAGATTTTTATTCCTCCCCAAACTAAACATATTTCAAGTTTGCCAGGGACTTGGAGTAGTCTTGGGTGAGCTTTGCTATTTCTTGACCCTGATGGGAGCCTGAGCTTGAGCCCAGCTGCAGGTCTGGGGATGTGGCTCCTCAGGCAGAAGTTTCCCCATAAACATTTCTGGCAAAGAGCAGAGGGAGGTAAAAAAACTTTCAGCAAGGCTGTGAATCCCACTTTCTTGCGATGCTACTTGGCTGTCGATTGAGCCTGCAGATGTTTTTGGTTTTGCTGAGGACAGTGTGTGTTACTGCAGGCAAGGGTGGCTGCTCTGCCTCCTCCCACACTCCACCAGCGCCCCACTTGGCCTCATCTCCCTAAGAATGGGCATAAACCCAACCTAATTGACAGTTTAATTGAGGACAGTGAGATAAATGACCCTATTTAAGTCCTTCGGTCAAGTTTTCAGCTTTCCAAGCACGGGCAGAAGTAGTTAGGTTAACATTTTGCCCACGGATGTCCTACCAGCGTGGTGTCACGGGCAAGAGGAGCTTCAGGTGCATCCGCAGCGACAGGTCATTGTGAGGTAGGCGAGGGTGGCTCCACTGGATGTCCTGCAGGAGCTGCTGAGGGCAGCACGGTGCTGGTCACACCGTGTCTCGCTCCTCAGTGAGGAAGCCAAGCACGGCATGTCAGCTGGTGGCAACCACCTCCAGATAATGGGGAACTCTTAATATGCTCTCCAGCCTGCCCTAGGATGAGGAATGCAAGGTTGAGTCCAACCTCTCTCTTTCTAGTGATTATTGAAAGCGCAGGGGAGGTTTAGTAGATGTATTTGGCTCAATAGACAGGAGTTCTCAGGGAAAATGCCAGATAAGGCAAGAAGACTAAAGGTCAAACAATTTGGGTGTTGAAAGAAATTAGGGAATTTGTTGCCCTTGACATTTGTTTCCTGCCAGGCTTTGACCCATCCGGGGGATACCCTGAAAAAATGGGGCAAGGGAGCCTTTAAGTTTTTGTCGTTAGGATTTGAAAAAGTTGCTTAAGATAGGACATCTCTCTTATCTTCCTGAAGCATTACACCGTAAATTGTTTGCCTGATAGCAGCTTCCTGTGCTTAGGAGTAAAATGCACCCAGAATTTCTTCCCCAAAGCGTGAGCTGCTATGTCTTCAGCACCAAAAGGAATAATTTGTTACATATTAATGATTTTTGTGCTTTGTGCTGGAAATGACAGCTTCTTTATAACTTCAATTATCTGAGCTATTTAATGTGCCTCATTTAGATCTTCTCATTATATCTCCCCTTCCTTCCCCCCCATATCTGGGACTTGCTACACGTTCCTGCCTTGGGTTGGTGTGTGCCTTGTCCTTAGATGGTCTGCAAATTCACTGTCCTTACATAGTGTAATGAGCTGTGGAAGTTAATTTTCCTAACCGCTAACAGCAGTTTTACTGGTGTTACGAGTGCAGAGGTGGTGGTTGGCTGCATTGATTCGATTAAGTAGGTTCAGTGTTCTTTGATAAAAGGCCAGTTCGACTGCAGAGCCTCTAACCCTCCGTCCATTCCTCGGCGTGTACAAACTCCACTTCCCTGAAGCTCACCACCTTTCCTGCTTGGGGAGGAGGGACTCTGTTGTAGCAGAACTTGTTAGAAGTGTGTCTCTCAAAGTTGATCCACCAAGACTTTTTCTTTGTAACTGTATCAGATGTTTGAAACTCTCTTTATTTGAATTTTATTTTTATTTTTTTGCCTGCTGAGGCTGTGGTTTGAGATGGTGGCTTTGCCCTAGTGCTGTAAAGTCCTACCCTTCCAACTCCACACTGGTTTTCAAGCGCAGCCGTGTAACCAGAGTCAGCTCCCCGATTGTTTTGCACCGTGGCACCCACAGATCATTGCATTTGGCACAGGAGAAGAACAAATGGCCCTGGATGGGAGCTCAGTCGCTATCCACGTTGGTGCTGCTGTGAGATTTCCTCTTGCTTCAAACTGTAGCCAGCGCTTTGTTTGTTCTGTGAAATTTTGATGGCTGTGGTTCTTTTTGCTTCAGCAGGGTGTAAAACTGGTGCCAGCGTGTGTACCCACCACCCCGTCGGGCTAACGTGCGTATTTTCTGCTCCGAGTTGGCAGCAGGTTGCAAGGTGTGCTCAGGAGGATATTTCCGTGTGTCTTTTCAGCCCCTGCCAGCACAACCCAAGTGAAATCTCGTGGAGTTGCTGCAGATGATCTCACAAAGTTATTTTTTGCTGCCTGTGGTTTCCATGCAATGGTTTTGTCTATCAGATTTCGTACGCCTACTTTCTTCTTTTTAGCTATAGGCATATGTTCCAAAGGGCGTTTTCCTTCGTCTTTCTGAATTTTGGTCGTGTGGTTTCAAAGCCTTTGGCAAAAAGCCAGGTAGGGTTGTTTTTGAGGGGCTGGTGTTGGAAAACTGCACCTTTGGGGAGAGGGCGAGTTGTTCAGAAGGGGTTTTGCAGGTTGTATACGGTGTAATGTGTAGATAACAAGGCATGTGGTGTACAGGTAGCACGTCGCTTGGGTAGAGCTTTACCTTTAGACCTGGTGGCCGCCTTTAAAGGGCTCTGAAGGTTCTGGTTTATTGAAGAAACTGATAATCCCACTGAGCATTTGTGTTCATTTAGCATGATTAAAGATGTTCTTCTGGTGTTACTGTATAAACAGCGTGAGTCCTCTGTCATGAATTCTGCTGTGTTTTTACTATTCAAACCCGGATTGATAACGGAGGGCTTACAGCAAACTGGCAGGACTGGTTTGCAGGCGTGTGCCCTGGGTGTAGGTGCAGCGCTGGTGCCTAAAGGCAGGTTGGTTTTCACTACCTTTAGTCAAAGTTACCCCTTAAGTCAAAAGTGGAGGAAAAGGAGTTGGCGTTATCCTCTCCTCCGAGATCAATAGCGGGGGAGCAGCGGGGAACTACTTGCAAGTGCCAAACCTTTCCCTGGAGGAAGGATTCCCAGTCCTGTGAGTCCTTTAGCAAGCACAAGCCGTTGATCTCTGCTGGGTTTCTTGGGCTCTTTTGCTGCTGTACAAAGGTTTCGATCAACAGGTGTAGGATTCCAGTCACAAAAGTGTCTTGGTTCTCCTCGATTTTAGAGGGAAAAGTCTCATGTACAAATCGCTGAAATTAAAAACTCAGCTCTTTGTGTCCATTGAGATCATCCCTCTGGAGACAATTTTTAGTGTTTCCTTAGTGTAGCTTCAAATTAGAAGGTTTTCATAATACTTCAGGTCGTTACTCTCTCTTACAAAGAAATAGAATGCACCCAGCTGAGAAAAATACCTTAATACTTCTTTTCAGGGACTAATAGGGGGCTTAGACTCTTTCTGCAAAATCATCCTTTTCAGTATTAATAGTGAAGAGAGGAGAGTTTGTTCACATCGTCCCCGCTCACCCTGCCACACAGCAGAGCTGTCAGTGAAAAAGGCTTTCAGTGTTCTCAGAATAGTCGGGTTCTGTGGTGAAATCTTCCTCAGTGATGCTGGTGAGCTTATTACTGCACTTCTTTTTCTTTTTTTAACTTTTTAATTGAGGCTGTCTCCTGAAAATCCCGTAAGGAAGCTGCAGCGTGGCCAGGCTGCTGTCACAGCCCTGGGCTTGTCCCACTGCCTTGGCCTCTTGTCCTTCCTCCGTGATACCGGGAGCTGGGAAGAGGCAACAGTAAATACTGCTGCTGTTTAGCCAAAATACATTAGTGCTGCCATGTGCAAAGCGGTCGAGAGAGAAATTCTTCTCTCCCAGAGCTCTCTCTGTGGCTTGGGGGTTTCGAGCTGCTCGGGGCTGGTGTGGGGAGCACACGTGGACAGGCACAAGGGCTTTGGGCACTTCTCTGGCTGAAGGAGTTGGACGGATTCTCCCTTCCCGTGTGCTCTCTGGCTATTTTTGTTTATTTTTGGAATAGCTTAATTCATTTAGATGAACATACATCACAGCAAATGTTACCTAGGATAACTGTTAAGATGCTCTTTGGAATAAAGATGGGATTAAATTTGGGGAAAATCTGTTGTGCTTGGTTCTGTGGAGTTCCAGGATGCTGAGCGACATTGCTCATGTAGACCCTTTAATTAATTAAGCTTTTCCTGAAATAGTTTTTTCATCCCTCCTCACCTTGTTGGAGCTTGTATTTTGATTATTTGCTCCCAGTTCACTGAATAAAAATTGGAGTTGCTGGAGGTAACTTCGATGGGATAAAACCTGCTTTGCCTAATTATTTTTTTTCCCTGGCTGTGGGTGAAGCCGCAGATACTGGGAAGGCATCCCTGGAGCAGATGGTGCTGGCATGGGTCCTCCTCGGGACGGAATTGAAGTTCCTTTCCCCGAGCCAGCTCCTGGGGGTCAGGCGGTGCGCAGGGCTGCCGCAGAGCCCGACCCGGTGCTTCCCGCTTGGGTGAACTTCTGCGGCATTTCCAGACCTGGTTTAAAAATCACAGCAATGCTCTCAGCGAAATTGACTTCGAGTAGAAGTTTGGGGATGGTTTTTGTCCGTGTCCCACTCCTCCAGCAGTCGTTTTTCCTGTTCTTCTGACTCTTCAGCAGGATCAGCTGTATTTTCCTGGTGAACAATCTTTTTCTTGGGTAGTTTGGAGGAACCCTCCAGCAGATGGATGCCCGGAGCTTACGTGTGGTTCATCTCGGGAATGGGAGATGGTTTCCTCTTTTAGTATTTCTGCAAAATATTTATGTAGTAAATTACTCTTGTGGGTATAGATCGAGTGTTCTTGCCTGAAAATGGTGACCCTAAAACATAATGTTGTTTATTTTCTGTGTGCTAAGACTGGAAATCTCTTCAGGCAGGGCCATCCTGAGATGGGAGGGGTGGGTTAAAGGACCTTTTTGGCTTAAGCCTGCAAGAATTTCTGTGGAAATGTAATTGTTAGAAGTAGTCTTTTGGGGATGGAGTGAAATCGTATCTTTTTCCTCAGTTGGTTTTGCTCTGGGATATTGTGCAATATTGGGGTTTAGAGTTGGATTTTATTATGGAACATGCCTTGCATCGCTGGCTCCTGGCTTGGGAAGAGCCCCTTGGACATCACCACAAGTTTAGGGCTAGTTGGTGGCTCAGGAGGCACCAGGCAGATGCTGGAGAGTGGTACAAGCATGGGAGGGGCTGAAATTCCTTCCAAGACTGTGCTAGGGAAGGGCTTAGGCTTAGAGAATGTTGTTTTGAATCGAATTTTATATGAAAAAAAAGAGTGGAGAGTTGGGCAGGGAGAAATTTAATGAAATATAACAATGGCAACTATAGAGTCTTGCATCTGGGAAAGAAGAGCCCCAGGTTCCAGTATAGGTTGGGGACTGACCTGTTGGAAAGGAACCTGGGGGTCCTGGTGGCCAGCAGGGTGACCACGAGCCAGTGATGTGCCCTTGTGGCCAGGAAGGCCAGGGGCATCCTGGGGTGGGTCCTGGCTGTGGTCAGGAGGTGCAGAGAGGTTCTCCTCCCCCTCTGCTCTGCCCTGGTGAG
>JANHFX010029544.1:122897-133605 GCA_027560015.1 Chloroceryle amazona | reverse complement strand
CCCTGTCCCTCTTGAACTGGGGAGCCCAGCACTGGACACAACACTCCAGCTGTGGTCTCACCAGGGCAGAGTAGAGGTGCAGGAGAACCTCTCTGGACCTGCTGGCCCCACTCTTCTTCATGCCCCCCAGGAGACCATTGGCCTTCCTGGCCATGAGGGCCCATGGCTGTTCCACAGAGAGCTCATTGTCCACCAGGATTCCAGGGTCCTTTTCCATAGAGCTGCTTCCCAGCAGGTCAGAGTTATTCCTCCCCGGGTGCAGGGCTCTACACTTTACCTTGTTGAACTAAGACTCTGCAGCCTTTCCTCCCTCGATCCCCAAGGTCTGCATCTGCCCACCCTGTGAAGCATGTGAGGTTGCCTTACTCTTCCATGTGTTCCACAGGAGAGATTTATAGACTTGTTGGGGTGGAGTGTGGGAGAAAGGAGGGGCAGGGGAAGGCCATTTGGCCATGATGGGCTCCTTGCAGCTCACAAATTTCCTTCCTGCCTTTGCTATCCCATGTAATCTGTTTTACAGCTCTGCAGGTTTGGATGGAGAAAGAGCAGAATTTATGGTGATGGTTGATTTATAGAGTAACTGCAACACCATTTGCTCTCAGGCAGATTTGGCAAAGACCTTTTTCTGCTGATAAAAGGGATAGAGAAAAGGAACAGTGATATTCATTAGAAGAAATAAAAAGAGAGATAAAGCATAGCCAGGCAGAACAGCATTTCACTCTTCTACCCCTTCCAAAGCTGTTAGGTGAGAGCTGCTTCGCAACAGGCTCGGCGTTGAGAATCCGTGCGCGTGTTGCTTTGCTCCCAGACCCCCGCGAGGGGTGATCTATTGAGATGCAGAGTTGCATCCCCCTGTAATTCACTGATAAATGAGAGCAG
This sequence comes from Chloroceryle amazona, assembly GCA_027560015.1. Classification (NCBI taxonomy): domain Eukaryota; kingdom Metazoa; phylum Chordata; class Aves; order Coraciiformes; family Cerylidae; genus Chloroceryle; species Chloroceryle amazona. The sequence goes on along the minus strand of JANHFX010029544.1, from coordinate 132,726 downwards.
TGCAGCAGTGAGTTATTAATACAGCCTTTCAAGCTTCATAGCCCCCGCTCATTAGTTAATCAATACAAATCACACTATGCTGCTACTATTCAAAGGAGGCTTCCTCCAGGCTCCCCTCGGGTCTGAGGGGTGCTCTTGTGTCCTGGAGGTGGTGCTGTGGGTGAAGGACACTGTGAATCTCAGTAGAGAGGGAATGATGCTGTAAAAATCCGGGGACCGGTGTGCAGTACAGAGACTGACTCTGGGGCGGCTGGAGCGCTTTTAATGTGGTTATCAAAACAAACTATATGAAGAGTTATGAGCTCTAACTTGTGTTAAGTGGATTATCTTCCCAATCGGGTGCCTGCAATTGGAATAGAGGAGATTTTTCTTTTTAATAGACTTAGATTTTTGTTGTGCTTTATTAAGCTGTGGTAGACAGATTATTAAAAGATAATTTTTCCAAGGCAGAGGAGGGACGGTATTCTGGGGAGGTAGGACTTGTGGGTTGCCTTTCTTCATTCACCCTCACCTCACTTTGAGAGGAAATGCCATGAAGATGAAGCCAGATGCTTGGACTGAGGGGATCAGCTCTGGAATTAGCCGAGGAGGGCCTGTGGCCCTGTAAGAGAATGGCTGAAACGAGCCCAGCCAGCTGGCTGCTCACACCCCTTCCATCTCCCTCCTTCCTTCGCTTGGCTCCATGCTGTGGATGCGCTTCCTCCCTCATCTCACCAGCTTTTTCTGTTTCTTGGCTAAATCCACTGACAAGGCCATGGTATTAGTCCTTGCTTTACTGCCATTTTAGTTTCTTGTCCATCTTTACTGGACCTGTTGAGTTAGTTTCTTAAAATTATAAACACTTAGAGGTTGGGGTTGATCTGCAAGTTTTTCCCGACCTAGCAAAGTGTGATCCTTGCAATCTTTGGTTCCTCTTTGTCCCTTTCCATACTGATCCTGGGAGGTGGGAACAGTGAGAATGCTGATCTGTGATCCCATCCTTGTTTTGACAGCAGCATCTTCCAGTGGGCTCCGTCTCCACTGACACGGTGTTTAATGCGGGTGCTGCTGCTTCCGCCAGCACTATTAATTCATCACAGCTCAGTAGTCCCAGGCTGGATGGAGAGAAGCGCGTCTTTGATCCAAGAAGGCTCTCGCTGCAACTCATTCTTGCGTTTTCAAAGTGTCTGCTCAAAGCTCAGGCCTGATTTGAAATGAAGATCTATGGAAGTCTGACAGGATCACAGATGGGTTTTAATAAGTGAGGCTTTTGAACAGTGCCCTCCGCCACTGAGACAAGATGGGAGGGAGATGTGCTTCCATGCTTCATATCACTTTTTCAGCCTGATCTGACTTGGGGCCTGTGGGAAAACTGAGCTTACAGACTCTGGCTTGGCATGGCACGGGAAGCAGGAGTCGGAAAGACCGGGAGGAACCAGCAGCGGTGCTGCAGAGCTTTGTCTTGATTCACATTTTGTTAACACATTGGCAGAAATCAGCAGGATTATTTTTTTTTTTTCTTTACTCAGCAGAGAGAATTGAGGTTGGGTGATGCCAGGCGCAGTACAAACGTAGTTTAAAGTAACAAGGCTCTAGCAATGACTACTTACCTAGGGGCACTTGTTAACTGGTCGGTGTTCTAAGTAACACATATGCCGGGCTCCTATCTGCTTCATCTCTAATTGGCCCATTGACATGAGAAAGGGGATCAGTGGAAGAAATAAAAGAAACTTTACAAAGGCATTACTGATCTTTATCAAATCTTAGCTAGAACATCTCTAGCTTTGATGCCGAGGAGCACAGACTGCTTCAAAGTAGTAGTTGTAGTTTGAAACAATGCAGCGTGATGGTTGAGGAGCGTTAAACCTTTGGAATGGTGGGGGTTTTTTTCCTCAAAGAAGGAAAAAAAGTGTGTGTAGAAGCACTGCACCTCTAGTGTGAGGGGTTTCCTAATCCAGAAATATCTTTCATTGCTCCTGAGCAGATTTCTTTTGTTCTGAGGTAGGCAATTATCCATTTTTTTTTTTCCAAGAGCAGCGGCGTACGTGTGCCTGTGCCCAGTAAAGGAGGCCAGTTGGTACAGGATGGGAACATCTGTGTTCTATCTGTGTCCAGTTAAAAACAACATCTCCCCTGCTTACCTTGTTTCTCATTGTTTCTTGAGTTGCAATGAAGGGGTTTCTTCTTTATTTTTTTTTTTATATAAGGTTTTTGAAGCATAATCGTCACTTTTCTTTATAATTGTACAGTATCTGTGACAAAAAGCAACCAGTAATTAATCTGATTACCAGTTTGGGGAAGATAAATCAGATGTGAACAGGTTCTTTGAAACAAATAATGGCAAACGGCAAGGGAATGAATATTGTAGTCATTCATCTCTGTTGAATTGTATACTAATTATCTTCTTGGCCAAACTAAATGAACAAATGACTTCATAATGTTTTTCCCCAAACGCTTTTTCTTAGTAAAATACCCCCTTCCTACTGCTCATTGACTGCAGGTTGGTTTTGTACGTGTGGAAGGAGAGTCGCTCCAGCGTGAGTTGTCATTTTGTGCTTTGTGCCTGGCTGGCAGTGCTGGGAAGCGAACTGGCCTGGTACAGTGAGAGCCCTTCCAAGAACAGATGGCTGTTCATATGAAACTCTCGGCTTTATAATAGTATTTAAAAATTACAGCTGAGTTCTGGAAGAATCTCCTTTTCCTAGGGGTTGTGGGTTAGGTTAGTGAGGTGCTGTTCCAGTAGCCAGTTGCTCTGTTGTTTTGTGCAGCTCTTGTAGTCCCAAGTTTGGTGCACCCCTTGGAAATGTATATTGCTTTAAAATCAGAATTCTAAAAAGCTGCTGTCTAATGTCACTGTCTCCTTAACACTATCTCCAGCTCACAGAAACTTCAGGAGCTAGTCTTCTAGCAGCGTATGATTGGCACAAGTTAGGTTTGACCCTAATCTTCCAACAATTAATCCATCAGGATTTGATCCCAGCTCTGCAGTGACCTGAGGAGAATTTGCAGTTGCACAGGCTCGAGTATCTTAGGGAAGGAGGAGGAGGCTTCTCATTGTGCTTATTGTTCTATAAGCAGCAGAGTTGCTGCCGTCGCTTCGTGTAGTGCTTGGCAGAGGGGTTGATAATTAGGCAGCTAAGAGCATGGAAAGGAGATCGTATCGGGTGAGATGTGCCTGTGGTGGGAGTGCTGAGACTGCTCGCTGGTACCCAGGCCCTTGCTGAGCAGGTTTTGTCCTCATTTTCTTCCTGTGCTGGTTCCCAAAGGATTGTATTTGAGCAGCTGTCTGCAGAGCTCATTTCTCTCGCAGCTTTGGAAGACAGGTTGATTTGGTGTGTTTGTGTGGCTGTAATCTTGTTCTGTCATTACCTATTTACTCCTTATTATGGCTTTCTGAGCAGATACTCCCCAGCCTCTGTGTTTATCTTTCTCCCTATGTGTATTTCAATAAAAATGTCATTATTTGAAATCATTGACACTGCTGGTTAAAGATACTGAATTCCATCATCTATTGTCCTGTAAAATGATCCATTAAAGATAAAACTGCAGACGCTCGATAAAGGTTCTTTCCTAGGAACAAGGAGCTCTCTGATCCATGTGTGATCTTATCTCCAGAGCATGTGTTTGCATTCTTGATGTAAAGGAGCCACAACGGAAGGGAACTGAGGGAGGCCAGAGATTTTCCTTTCCAAACAACCTTCTCGAGAAGGGAAACTGGATACTTAGAGCAAAGTCACTGTGGGCTAACCTCAGATATTGATGAGGAGAAGAAAAAAGGGAGTTGATTTCTGCCTTTTGATAAACTGGGAGAGGGAGAGGAGGATGAAGAGAGGTTAAACATGGAGGAAAGGAAAGGTGAGGATAAGATAGGTGACCATAAAAGGGAGGGAGGTGCCGGTGCTACTGGCAAAGGCACAATCCATTCTTCTTGCTGAAGTGCCTTTTTTTTTCTTTTACAGCCTACGAACCATTAAAAACTGTGGGAAAAGCTGCTTTTGTTGCTCTGAGCTTTACTTTGACACTGCTACAAGCTGTAGTACTCTGAAGTGTTTTACCTTGTCAAAAAATTAGGCGTTCAAAGCAGGATATGAACTTTGCAAATGAGGGACTACTCCGGCTGTAGTGATGGTTCTTAATGGCTTCTATTGGGTGATAAATATTCTTGATAGACTAAGGGGTTTTCTTTGGAGTCATCGCTGCTGTCATGGGGGCTAAAGATGTTGAAGGTCAAGGTTCAGATTATGCATTTATGGACACACTTTGTCTTCCAGAGCTTGAAATAATAGCTTTTTATTCTGCCCGTCATGACTTGAGAGTAGGTTGGCATTTGAATCTTCAAAGGGTCAATATTCTTGGCACAACTGAATCGGCTTTGAAGACAGATAACTAACCCCCAGCCTGACACGTGGTCGTAGGCATTTTAAACGTTCTGCTCCATATTTCAGTAATTACAGCGTGTTAAACTGTGTGGGGCCTGTTTGGCCAGACCTTGTGCAGACACTGTGAAATTAACTTTCTTACCTTCCCCCCCGAATCGAACCACGGTGACATTTCCAAAGCCTTGTGGTCGAACCTCCTGCCCGTGGTGCCCGTTGTGCAGCGGAGAGTGCAGCGATCTAATCGCGAGGAGAGGCTGATGTGTGATGGGGTGGGGAGGCAAGGTGTAGTAACCATCACAAACTCTGTGTGTGCCACAGCAGCAGCAAGAAAAGGTCTTGGAAGCTTTGAGGGGAGGGATGGGATGGTTTGGTCCAATCCCAAAGCTAGTGAGATAGCTGCAGGCGAGAACAATTCCTCTTGGAGAAAGCAGGGCGTGAGCAGGCTGAGGTTTCCTTGGTTATGGAGAAAGTTTTGAAGTTATGGAGAAAGTTTTGAATAGCTTTCAGTGGCCAGGAAGACACAACTGAATTGCACCCCTTTGAAGCAGCAGCGGTGAGGACAGAACCTGAGCTGGTTGGCAAAGTCCCTGAAGAACACGTGGTGCTGGAAGCTGTCACCACCATAGTGAGCTCCCTGTTAGATCATCCCTTAATGGCTTCTAAACTGGTCCTTGTATCCCAGGATGGTCTGGCTGCTCTTTTTTTACTGATGCACTCATTTAATTCTTAACTCACAAGACATTTGCTTATTTATTTTCATTGTTCCTGATAATAATTCTAAACCATTAGAGGGGAAAATTGTATTCAAAAATGCTGTTTCACACTTTATTTGTTTGATGATTTAGAGCGATAGAAAATAGCACATTTGCTGGCTTTTATAGTCTGATAATTATCCGCATCCATCAAGCCATTCCAGGGGAATAAACAAAACACCAAGAAAATTACACTATTAATGACATCTTTTATGGCAAATGGGAAGATCTTTCTTTTGCGTTAAGGATAAAAAGGGGATTGTCCAGTTAAACTGCTGTTAACAGAAGCAAACCACCACCGTGGGGAATTGATGGTCTAACACACGTAGCTTTGGGGCAGGTACCTTCTGGACCCTGATGTCTGGTAATTACAGTCAGAGTTGGTTTTGCAGGATGCTCGAGAACTCGGGGTGACAGGGAAGCACAGATCAGGAATTAGGTTTTGTGAAACAAGTTTGGAAGCCGAAAGTCTTTCGGGTAGAACAATAAGTTCTGTCTTTGGAGAAGTGATGCTTAATCCTTTCAGGGACCTTCTCTTGATTTGGTGGAAAGAGAAGAAAAAAGTAATTTAAAAGGATCAGTATATTACTTTCAGGTTGTTGTCTTTGGGGTAAGATGACATTTGAGTCATACAGCCATAACTTTTTTATCTGGAGATATTTTTTCCCCCCTGTTCTGTAAATCTTGTGTTCCCTGGCAAAGCAGCAAGACGTTATTCATGCTGTAATCCAGCAAATTGCTGAGTGGCAGCTTTTCAGGTTAAGCTTGGCCCTTTGTCTTGGTCAACTGCTGCTTGGCTGACCCTTGGAAGTACCTACTTGAGGCATTAGTCTCTTGGTTCGTTTGCAAGCCCACGTTCTTGGAAGTTTGATAGATCTTCAACCAGTTGCCTGTTTAGCACTATTTACATAGACTTTGCTTTTGTTCTGGACCCAGGTTGAACCAGAAGGGACAGATTCTGCCCTTGAAGCGGTGGCTCAAGGTCAGCGTTTCAGACACGGGTGTGTTTTCTGTTGGCTGTTGCAGATGTTTTCTCTGAAGCAGAAGTAGTCTATAAAAAGATGGTTCTTAAAATGGGCTGTTAAAATATTTATGCTGCCACCATCACTTCCCTTCAGTTTAGGTTGTTTGGGGCAATGGAAAATCCTGGCTCCATCTTTGCTGTGATTAAAAGGAAGTGTCTGCTCGAGGCTGGATCAGTTAGTCCTGCTCTGTGCCTAATTCAGCTTCCCCCAGGCAGAGGGAGGTTGCAAAAGTGCTTCTGTCGACAGGGGTGAAGCATCGGGCAGCTCTCGGGCTGATAATCTCAACACAGCCCAGCTCCTGGCTCCTGCAGGCTGGGCCCATTGACATCGAAGTGGCACTTTGCTTGTGCTGAGGGTTGTTTTTCTCTCTTTCCTTGTCTTTGTGGAATGCATTTGGGCTCTGAGCTGAATGGGACAGAGAAGGAAAGTATTTTTACAGGGTTTTTTTTGTTGGGTTTAGTGTTTTGATTTTTTTTCTTGTTATCTGGTTGGTTGGTTGGTTTGTTTGGGTGTTTCTAAAGATTTTTATAGGGTAACCACCGCATAAAAACACCCTTTGATAGGGTAACCACCCCATAAAGACACCTTTTTATAGGGTAACCACCCCTTAAAGACACCTTTTTATAGGGTAACCACCCCTTAAAGACACCTTTTTGGTGTTTTTCTAGAGGAGACCTACTACAATTAGTATTTGGGCTGGGGTACTGAAGGAAAATAACCCCACTAGTCGATGGAATAAAAATAAAGTATTCAAAGTCACGCATATAGGAAAGGAAATTATTGGATATGCTTTAGTGTGTATAATCTTGTCAGTTGTCTCTGGAATTAAAGCTGTTTTGCTGCTGATCTGAGCCCCAGCCTGTGGCCGGAGGGCTGGTAACAACTCACAGTGAATAACAACATTTTACCAGTTCCCTCTCTCTGGCATTTTTGTCCCCAACAAGTGCCCGGCCATTTGCAGAGTGGAAGCAGGAGGATGGTACCACGAGGTCGTACCCAAAAGCCAGCCCTCGGTGGATGTTTATATGCTCAATAACAGTCCTCCTTTGATTGCAGCAATTTCCAATCCTGCCATGTCGCCTCCATTGTTATTCCACCTCGTAATCAATCATTTTATGTCTAGACGGAGCTCGCTGGCTTGGGCTGTGTGCTCCTTGCAGAAACCTTCTGCTTCTCTTACTGGTTTTAAATAGCAGCCCCAATTCATTCTTAATTGCCTATCTTTATGTAAATCAGTCCCGATTTATGAGCGCAACTTAGAGCAGAATTTAACCTACTTTTAATTCTCTCTTGCAGTTAATGTTTTGAATTCCTAAGAATAATTGTGTAAGGGTGCAGAGGCTCAGCTTCCTGAAAGACTGGCCCAAACAAAAAAGTTAATTTCTAAAATTGGAGTCGGCTCTTACCAAGAGGCTGCTCTGTGGTAGGGTATTCTCACTGGTGTATTATTACACACGGTTCTTTTATATATGCTGGAAATTCCTCCTCTCTTGCTGGTCTCTCTCCAAGCAAGTCCTTTTTCTTTGTCTCTCCGTGGACCGTTCTCTAAAGCTCCGTTTGGCTTTTTGCAGTCTGCAGTTTCAGATAACACAATAACCATGTTCCAATGTATTAAACTTTTAACATCCTCAAGATTCAATTAATCTTATCTTTACAACTCCCAATTACAGGCACTAATTAAGTGAAGGTTGCATTGTAGACTGGGGATATTACATTAATCATCGGCAGCCTTGTAGCCATAAATTAGTTCTTTCCCAATCCTTCAGCAGTTTTCCCAGAAGGAATGGAATGTCTCATTTCCCTGTTTTAAGGGACATTAATCCCACAAAGGAGCTTTGGATCGGGATTAGTTTTATCACATTTATGTAAGTGATGAATGGCCTTTGTAAAAGGAAAGCTACTAGCTTTGTCCCAGAGAAATGAAATTGAATTGTTTGATAATTATGCAATTTAAGGCACTGTCTAACTTTGGTCAGAGGATGTTGGGACTCCATTGCTATATTTATTATTTTACAAGATTAGGTGCTACACGGTGTTTTCCCTTCGATTTTGTGCTTGCTTTGGTTCTTTTTTTAAGCCATCAGTTGAAATCGGCTTAATGCCTAAATCTTGAAGCATCCTCTGTATGATTTCTGCCCTTTGTTATCCTTCCTAACCTGCCAGACCACACCAAGGAAACCTGGGGTTAGTACAAAAGCAACACGGGCTGTGACTTCTGTTTCTCCTTACGCTGTAGGGAAAGTTTAGGCTTGAAAAGTGAGCAGCTGAGGGAGGGGACTGGCTGCAAATCTGCTCCAGTCAGGTGTAGCTGGGAGATCCGATCATAAGCAGAACAATATAGTTGAGATCGTGCACTTGCCCGCTCCAATATCCTGTTTCCAGCTTGTTATAATGGGACCTGATGGCTTTGACATCTTTATTGGAAATAATAAAAAGAATGCACATTTTATTATTCACACTGAGGAACGTGGAGCCCCGTTTAATTTGAGGCAGCGTGTAAACAAGAGTTTACAAAATTCCCCTGGCATTACGATGTGTGTCATTATGTGAAACACGTTGAAGGGTTTCGTGGTGCATTTGCATCTCTTGTTCTAATCCGAGCATGTAAAACTCTGTCACCTGATTGCCACTTCTGTGACTATTGAGGTTCAACTGCAGGACTCCGTTGCTGCTTTTCAGTGATCCCAGGAGAATGTCGTGCTTGGGCTCATCCGTGACTTTAGGCAGCTGATTTCTTCTGCCCCTGTGAATAATATTTTACTTTTGATGAAACATATTTAGCATCATAGAAAAGTCTGGGTTGGAAGGGACCTCTATCTTGTCCAATCCCCCTGCTGAGAGCAGGGCCACGCTCACCTAGAGCAGGCAGAGGGTTTTCTTTGCAAAAGTTCTATCTTAATTTGCTGTGGATACACCAACGTGCCCAGACCCTTCTCCACACCATCCAAAAGTTAATCTTTAGCACAGTCTCATGGTTTTATTTTACAGATACCTTTCCAGCAGAAGACATGCCTGCTTCCCTGTGCTGATTTACTTCTGTTTTTTATTTTCCAGCTGTATCATCCTTTTGTCTTCTTCATTTTCCTCCTACCTTGTGAAGTCGTGTGATACGGCTGAAAAACATTGCAGGAAAATAACACACATCATGTAACACGTCTCAGGACCCTTATTAAAGTACTGCCTTTCCTCCATGCATTATTACGTGTTACTGATACCTTCCAGACTCAGCACATTTCAGTTCGATTTCCAGACGTTAATTGCAAGTGTGCTGTGCTAAAAGTTATTACCACACTCATTTCTTAACCTTCTTTTTCTATCACTATTTTTGCATTAAAGAGTGATTTGTGTTTTGCTTTTTTTTTTCCCTCTCTGTGTTCTCTTTCTCCCAGGTATGCCATCCCTCCGGAACACGGCAAGAGGTTGGAACGCCTGGCGAAAGGTCAGCTTTGCTCCCTCCTCCTTCTCTTTGGACAAACACGTGGGTTGGTTCTCAGTGAAAGCTGAAGCATTCTCAGGGAGAATCCTGCACTTGATTTTTTTTTTTTTTTTAATTAATTTATCATAGAATCCCAGGCTGGTTTGGATGGAAAGGATCTTTCAAGGTCATCTCATCCAACCCCCTGCAGGGAGCAGGGCCACCTGCACCCAGAGCAGGGTGCTCAGAGCCCCGGCCACCTCCCCTGGGGTGGTGCCA
>JANHFX010029544.1:106455-122797 GCA_027560015.1 Chloroceryle amazona | reverse complement strand
ACAGGGATGGGGCAGCCACCACCTCTCTGGGCAGCCTGGGCCAGGCTCTCCCCACCCTCAGCACCAACAATTTCTCCCTGATACCCAAGGAAGCTGTCTGACTGCAGAAATGTATAGTTTTTCATTTGTCGATGTTGTGTTTGGTTTTTGTTGCTATTTTTGTTCACTTGCAAATGTTCAGAGTGCTGCCCAGCTAAAAAAAGCTCTTGCCCCAGAATAATTAACTCAAAATGTACGTGTTTCATCTTCAGTGAGGCATCCTTTAATGATTTAAATCTGTTGTTGAAGTCAGTACAGCAGAAGCAAGCAGGAAATGTGGAAGATTTGTATTCTGACGCATAATAAAAGCAATTCTGCTACTGTTTCTCCAGAAAGTAGGCAAATTCATAGTAATGACATTTCTTGCTGACAGTCTGACATTCTATTGACTGTTCCACACTCACGTAAAAAAGGGGAGGGTGTTGAAGGGAACAGCTGGTTGTGTAGGATAAATGTAGAATAAATGGGCATAGATGTCCTAGGGCCCCATAGTGGTGTTTTGTGTGTACCCACAGCCACCTAAATAGAATAATAGTGAGAACTGCATCTCACAAATGTTGCATTTCAAGCTACATTTCAGTTTACTCATTTGCCAGGCTTTAGAAAAATGATTTTTTTTCATCTTTTTAAAAGTCAATAAACCCAGCTGACCCGTGCTCTGTAGAATCCAAAGTACCACGCCAAAACCTGACGTTAATAATACAAAACCTTTTCCCTCTTTTAACTTATTTTTCCCGATGATTGTTTTTTTGAGACACATCAGTCACTGGCATTCTATAAACCAGAAGCAAATCATCGATGATCTTGTCTTTATTTTGGTTCATTTTTTTCTTGCTTAGTACCATTTGGAAGTTGGGTTGGGTAATGTTTTGAAGCTGCCCGGCCGTTGTCCCTGTCCTATGTGTGGTCTATATCATGAAGAAGTTTCCTATAGAGAAATGAGTGTGCAATTAATACGGAAAATGAATAGTTGAGCTGTAAATGGGCTCACTGGGAGAGCTATGGAGCCCATGGAGAGAATGTTAATGTGTCGCCATGTTATTGGTGCTAATCGCTTAAAATGTGCTTCTTTATTAGTAGCTTTAATGAGAGCCACTTAAACTGTGCATTAAAAAGAGAAACTGCAGAGCAGGACGACAGACTGGGTAGCAGACAGTCATAATTTTAATTGAAATGCTTTTAGTACAAAAATATAAGAAAATCTGGAATCCAGTAATCCTTTTCACTTTCTGAAACCCTTTCCATTATGTCTCATCAATTAGTTTTGTTCCCAAAGCTTGGGTTATTTATTTTTCCTAAATGGTGATGGGTTTTAATCCCTATAAACACATCATTTGTTACCGAATCACCCACTCGGAGCAAAACACATGGTCTTGTAGAAAATGGTGTTATGTTGGTTGAGGTGCAGATTCTGGGAGCAAAGTGCTGACGTCAAGGGATTTGTTCAGTTTTTTACCACATTTGTAGTATTTTAGATGATTTGTGACTTGTTCTAATAGCTCCATCCTGGAGCTGTGGCAGAAATTTTTAACACTTGCTAGTGCTGAGATTCTGAGTCAGATCCTCCTGTCTCTGCCAGTGACCACTGGGGCCAGGGACTGAGTGTCCCTCCTCCCACTGCCTCGTGATGGATTTGACCGCACGTTAACATCTACCTGCTTACTTATTTATGTTTTTAGGGGGTGGTGGGTAGGGCAGATCAGTCTGGATTTCTCACCAGCTGTATCATTTTCCCAAGAATATAGCAGCCCAGTCGAGAAGGAACAGAGGGGCCATGGCCATGTTTGGAGCAGATGGTGAATGCTTGTTCCTTTTTCCTTGGCCGTATTCAGAGAAAGGGTGGCTCAGGGTTCAGGTACCAGCCAAAACTTGAGACAGGTGGGGTTTTTATTCTTAATTTACTAGGCTTTTACTGAGATTTTGACCAAGATATTATTCCCAGACACAGAAAACTTAGATGCTGCCTCTCAGCTTGAATGGAACTTAGACTTGGCACCTCGACGTGCGAGTTTTTGTCAAAACTTACGTGGTATTTTAAAAGGGGGATGTGCTAATTACTGCCATCTTCCATTCTATGCCCATTACTTTGATCTAAAGTCTTGAGGCAGGCTTTCATTTCGTCAGCTTGCCTCTGCTTAAATAATTGATGGGCTGTAATATTCCTATAGTGATACTCCTTTTTTTAATGTCTCCGCAGGATTTTTTCCAGGAAGCTCTCAGGGATGTGATGCTTTCCTCCGTCACAAGATGACCCTCATCTCACCCTCAATCTTGAAGAAGTATGGCATCCCTTTTGACCGGGTACGTACAGAGGATGCGTCGAAGGCGCCGGCCGCTTGTCGAGGTGCACAAAGCACAGCACCCCTCTTCTGAGGAAACAATTCACAGCGAGCCGCTGGGGAGCAATTTGCTTCATTTGGAAATGCTTTATTATGCTAAATGGAGCCTATCAGTTCAAACCAGGTGGCTGCCTGTAAATGAGGATTTGTGGTTTGGCTAAAACACTGTGAAGTGCTTCTCTTCATAAAAGCTTTCCCTAGAACTAACTTTGTCAATTCGGGAACCTCTCCAGGTAGAGAGGGGTGAACTGTAATAGAGATGTCACGGCTTATCAGGAGGCAGCATAACTCACTGACTTATTATTTTATTTTATTTTTTCTCCTCCTGAATCTGGTATGAACCAAAACCTGCAGTTAGAGGTGCAGGTTCTCTGTTGTGCAAGCCTTTGTCCTACGCCAAGCCAGGAAGGAGTCACGAATCCCTCAAGTCCTCTTCTTTGAAATGAGGGGTCATGTTTATTTGGTATGATCGTTTTAATGTGCTTATTCTTGAAGTCTCGTGGCAAGAAGTAAATCTCCTCAGCCAAGTGTGCTTACCACGGATTTAGTATCTGCAGAATCAGTCAGACAGCTACTGCTGGGGTGTGTTGGTGGCACACGGAACCTGTCCTGCCAGGACGTCCGTGGATGTGGGAAGGGAATTGGGTTAGAGGTACTGGGACACTCGACTCCAGTGGGAAGTGTCAGAGCATGCCTGGTCAGACTGCTTTCATCCTTCCCCCTCCCCTCCGCGTCAGCATCTGGAGATATTACAGCTGTCTTTTCTAAGTCAGAACTCTCGAGCACTGATCATTTCTTTTTTAAGCACAGTTTTGTTAGAGTTAGTCCACCTGAGACAAAGTGTAGCACCTATTTGATGAGCCCTGTGATTCTTTGAGATGGAAGTAAAAGATCTTGGCTCTTTTATAGCATAAAAACTATGAATTCATTCAATTTACTGCTCCAGAGACTTTCATTTTTCCTAGTGGAAGGCTTTGATGAATGAAATTTGAAGTGTAATCATCTGGCTTGTCGGCTGAGCTTGCTGTCAGTGCAGGCAAGACTTGCACGAAGCAGTGTAGAGCTTGCAGTTCAACATCAGCAGCTAAACTTGGCCTGCTTTGCACATGATGGTTGATATGAAATTGCTCACAGAGAGCAACAAACCGTTTTTCTTGTAATTCTATCTGTGCAACTTAATTCCCAAGTGTGCAAACACAGGTACCTGCTGCAGGGTTGAAAACAGTAATGAAAATATCTAATTGTGAGATCTGAGTTGGGTTTTTTTTTGGCAAGGCTTTCACTTTACACATTTCAGGGAAGTGGATATGGGGATTGGAATGTGGGAGGCATCTCAGGTTAATGCATAGGTGCCCCTCTGAGAAATGCCTGTTGATAGAGGATAAGACGTTCTCTTTCTTGACCATATTTAAGAAAGAGAACAAAAATTTGTAGTCTGTGCAAGCTCCTGAAGAGTCTGTCTGACCTTATCTTTATTTATTGGCCTAAACCATAAAGTTTAAGGATTTATTCTTCTTATTTCTGCTTCAGTATCGACTGAACCCTGTGTCTTGCTGCTTCTTGCTGTGTTTTCCTTAAGAAATTGTTTAAACCAGAAGCTGTAAGTGGTGCAATAATTGCCTGAACAGAGCCTAAAAAGTGTGTACTGCTTATCTAAAGGAGAAGCTGAAAATAATAATTGACAGAGTAGCTGCTGGCGCACGCGAGCCGTTTCAGTGCAGTGTGTCAGGTGATCCTCCGGTGACGTGCGGTCGTCCTGCAGGATGGGGGGGACTGGGAAATGGGGATTAATTTCTGGCATTTCATTCAAGCAGCGTGTTGGGGTAGTGCTCTTGGGTCTGCCAGATGTCAGCAAGTGGAGGAAATTCTTGCAGGCCTTCAAATGTTTGAATGTTGTAGGTGGGCATATTTTTCTCTAGCAGAATAAATTATTCTGTGTTTGATTTTCCATCTGTCTGAGGAAAGTGGCATCGACTTGTAATTGGACTAAGTGATCTCTGATCCATGGCCAAGCAAGAGGAGCAAGGAGGTTTGTAGAAGGGCAACAGAGGATATCTCACCTTCCGAGCTAATCCCAAATCATCTCTGCCGAGCTGGGCGAGGGATGGGATGCAGAGTGGTTTAAATAAGGGCACTGCTAATTTATGGCTTGGTAAAAAGTCTTTACCTGCTTAGCCTGGCTTCCTACTATGAATCTTCTGACTGTGCCATGAAGATTTTTTGGAGAGCGGTGTCTGGAGTCTCCTTTGTACTCAGTATATGTAGAAATCTGAATGCTAAGAATCTGATTTTTGTCTTAAAGGAAGGAGAGACCCAGTGTGGACATAAAGGGCAATATTAATGTCAGAACCAAGCTTTTATTTTTAAAGAAAGGGGAATTATTACCACGTTATTTAAATATAATTCCTAATCCTGATTTACAGCACGTAGTGGGGAAAGTATGTTTTTTATGACGGCCACTTTCTGCTCTATGGCACTCACTGGAAGGGTGTTTTGAAATGTAAAGAGGAGGAGGAGATCTCTTCAGTCTGAGCAGCCTATATCTGAATACTTCCTGTCCTGAAATAGTAGCTTTTGAAGGAGGAGCAGTGTTATTCAGAAACAGAGAACATGTGCCTTTTTGCTTTAGAAGCAGAGATAGGATCCCTTCATCTACGTTCTTAGCAGATTTCAATGAAGTGAATAGGTGCTATTCACTGTAAATCTCCATAATGGTATTTACTTCTGGAAAAAGAAAAGAAACAGGTCAATACTAGAGCTTTTTAATAATTAAAAATGTGTATTTCTGTAATCTCCTATTGATTTCTCCATTTATTCCTCAAGAGCATGCAGAAAGTCAGTAAATTTCGGGCTTTCTCCATGAGTGGCAGTTTGTGCTGGCTTTCCTTCAATAGTTATTACTTTTCTGCATGGCCTATCCATCATCTTGAGTGCTTTCTAATTTATTGTAGGGATAATGTTGACAGCAGTGACATGGAGGACATACACTGTGAGCTTGAAATGAAGACACCAGGATGTAGATTTCCTGACAGAAACATAATCTTTCTGTCTTCTGAAGTTAGCAATCTACCACTCTGCTTTGATGTATGGCAGGGGCTGGGTGGGAGGATGCTCCGTGGAGCCAGGTGCAGGACGGACTTCAGTCCACAAATCCTCCAGAAGCTTCTTGTACTATCATAAGAGTTTTTATTCTCTCCTTTTTAATTCTTCTCCTTTGAATTAGTCTCCTATATTAGCAAGTTTAGGTGTCAGTCCAGCCAAGTGGGTAACTGGTTTAACTTCTGTCCGCTTCCATTTCTTATTTGGACCCAACTTTGTGTTTAGAGGTGGAAGTTCTTTGAAACCTTTGTAGTCTCTGAACTGCTGTGCAGTGAGTTAGTGCTGGTGGGAAGGGATCCAAATGGAATTGCTTGGCATGTGACTGCTGTGAACGGTCTGTCAGCACTTCTGGGTTGGAAAGACAGGGAAGGTCAAGTGGTGCCTCTTTCCTAATCCATAGGAGGGAGGTGCTGTCACACGCTGGCTCAGCTAGAGAGCTGGGCTGCAAGGATTGCACACGCTCGCCAGTTGCTTTTATGATCTGTGCCATACTCTGACAATTCAGTTCCTTTTTTCCCCCCAGTACCTTTTCTGCATAAAGTGTCAGAATAGGATTTTCTGGAAGCTTCACAAATTGATTGGCCTCTGATTACGGCTGTCATCTGCAGTTTTCAACTCTTACCTTAATAGTGTCCATAATGCTATTGCTTAATTGGACTTAAGTGGACTGATAGTGGGTGGTAATTTTGGGGTTGTTTGACTCACGGGTGAACAAACAGGAGTAGAACTGATAAATGTGAGCGGGGCAGTAGGTGCAGCGAAAGGCAGCGTGTGCTTGAGTGGGACCTTGCGATGCAGAGCGCGTGGTAGGAGGGAGATCCAGTTTTCTTGGCTCTGCTGCCACGGTGGGGGAGTGTAAGTTTGGGTCACGATCTAAAGATTTATTGATCTGTGGAATGCTGCAGCCCGAGACCCTTTTTGTAACTGGAGTCTGAGAGTCTAAATAGTTCAGATCTTGTGGCCCCTTCCATCCATTGTACTGGCTTTTTTCCTTGATGGCAATAATTCAGTATTTCTGCAGTTAACCAGAGACTGTGCTGGCTTTAGCCAAGAGTCAGCAGTGACTCCCCTGCCTCCCCTCCGGTCTTGAGGGATTTAACCCGGGATTTTTATTTGTTAGAGGTCTTTGTTCTCAAGCTGCTACATCAACTGATCTGTGGGTTCTCTCTTCCTTTCGGTTTTGTTTTTCAGATCACCCAGGAAGCTGGCGAGTTCATGATCACATTTCCCTATGGTTACCACGCTGGCTTCAATCACGGCTTCAACTGCGCCGAGTCCACCAACTTTGCCACTTTGCGATGGATTGACTATGGAAAAATGGCAACCCAAGTAGGTGTCTGTTGGGGTGGAAGGTTATTCAAAACCACTAGCCCATGAAATACACAGGAACGAGAGTGGGAGACTCACCCTTTAAACCAAAATGGAAAATGCCCTTTTTTTTTTGACCACGTCCTCTTTTCTCGCGCCCTGTCGCTGCCTTATGCCTATTGCTAATTCATTTCGTTTTGAGGGCCTCCTAATGACTTTCTCAAATGCCAGATGTTCCATACACCTCGTGAAGAGGTTGTTTGGGGACTAGTAAGTTAGGAAGAGTTTTCTGATGCATCTAAACTGCATTTCACAGTGAATAAGGTGACTGATGTAACCGAATACAATTCATTAGGTACACACTGAAGGGGAAGAAATAAGCTGGAAATGCTTTTAAGCTTTAATAAGAATATGGTAATAACCTTGTGAAGATAGCTGAATTTCTCTAGTCTGTGCACTCAGTTAAGTTTGAAGACGAGAGTCATGCTGAAGTGACTTTGTGTAGCTATTCCTCATTAGGGCAAATTTCTTGTATGTTTTGTTACTTCCAACAGCTCTGAAGTCAGTGGTGGTTTTCACGACAGGACACACACGGCTTTCTCTTGTTGTTTAGTGTGAAGTATAACTGGCCAGTGTAACAGATTCAGCAGGAGCTGTGAGTTCTAAAATTGGGGATCAGTTCCACACAGTATTTGGGGAAAGAATATATGATTAAAGAGGGGGCAGTGTTGGCAAAAATGCCTCTGGTGTTCCTTTCCAGAAGGGCAGATTTAGTTTTCACCGTAATAACTCTTTCACTTATTTTTCTGCTGTAGACTCAGCTTGACTCGAACTTTTGTAATTCATCCTAATGATTTCTTCTGGACAAAACCTGGCAGAAAGGGACCTGGGGTTGCTGGTTGACAGCCAGCTGAACATGAGCCAGCGGTGTGCCCAGGTGGCCAAGAGGCCAGTGGTGCATCCTGGCCTGGATCAGGAATGGTGTGGCCAGCAGGATCAGGGAAGTGATTGTCCCCCTGTCCTTGGCACCGGCGAGGCCGCACCTTGAGTATCGTGATCAATTTTGGGCACTGCAGTGTAAGACACACCCTGAGGTGCTGGAGCAGGTCCAGAGAAGGACAGTGAAGCTGGGGAAGGGTCTGGAGAGCATGTCTGTTGAGGAGGGGCTGAGGGAACCGGGGCTGGTTAGTCTGCAGAAGAGGAGGCTGGGGGGGAGACCTTGTTGCTCTCTACAACCACCTGAAAGGAGGTTGTGTGAGGTGGGTGTTGATCTCTTCTCCCAAGTAGCTAGTGAAAGGAGAAGAGGTAGTGGACTAATATACACCAGGGAAGGTTTATGTTAGACAGTAGGAAAAGTTTCTATACTGAAAGGGTGGTGAGGCATCGGAACAGGCTGCCCAGGGAGGTGGTGGAGTCACCATCCCTGGAGGTGTTTAAAAGATGTGTAGACGTGGCACTTCAGGACATGGTTTAGTGGTCATGATAACGTTGGGTAGGTGGCTGGACTTGATCATCTTGGAGCTCTTTTCCAGCCTTAATGATTCTGTGATTCTGTCAGACTGACTCTGTTCAGAATGTAGTGCACGGACAGTTACATCTCAGTCTGTGGAACAACGTAGTGATTGCCAGTTTTCCTTTACAAAGTTTTATATTCAGAGAGTAGCAAAAGGCAGATGATGACTGAATGGTGTCGTTCTCTTCGCAGCCTTGGGATCCTGGGGTCCTTGACAGTGCCCTTTTGAACCCTCCACCTTTTTGCTGTAATTTGACTGTTTTTGAGCCAAGCTGAAACTTTCCACACAGAATTGTGTTCGGTAGTGATCAATTTTGTGTGTTAATCAGCCCGAGTGGCTGCTTTGTGACTCATCTGAGTCACACTTTTCTTGCTTCTGGAGGCAAGTGTTGTTTCTGGCACCACAGGCTTCAAGGATCTTGTAGAATCATCCCCCCTCTGCTGTTTCTTACTATTTTTTCTTCTTAATAAGTGAACATTATTAATCCAGCTAGAAAAGGAAGATGTTTGTCACCCCCAGGACCTTTTTTCCTGCTTTTCCAATGGCACAATAATCAATATCTGAGGAGCTCATCCCATGGAAAGGAAGCTTAGCTTGTCAGGTTCCTGAAAGGTGAAGTGTCTGTCTTGTTTATTTTTTTCAGTAACACTCAGGCTGTAGTTTCAAGGACTCTGCAGCTGGCCAACGAAGTTGGCATTTGAGCTCTCCCCTCTTCTAAAAGAAACAGATTTTATTCTTCTCCATCTTCTGTGAGGTACACAGGGGGCTGTGCCATGCAATACAAATAATGAAATATAAAATGCATGAACTGGCTGTGCTAGTGGGGTAACACCTCTCAATTGCTAGTAATGGCAACTGAAATTAATCTCTCAACAGAGAAATAAATCCTCACGCTGAGGAATCAGGCATGTCCCCCAGCACTGCTCAAGCAGCCATCCCTACGCTGGTGTTTGTAAGCTCTCCAGATCCCACCAAGGCTGTAGACCAGACCCAGTGACCATAATAGAGGCTGGAGTCATATATTTGAATTTGTTTGGGGGTTGAAGGGATGGTAGGAAAAACCTAGAACAGTAAGAGGCCTCAAATCAGCACTAAGTGTCTTAAACTCAAAAAAACCAGCCAAGCCAACTTAATTTGAAATTTGAAAACTCACTTTTTTTCTGCCGCGACCTTCTCTGGCAGGTTTATCTGTAGCAAATGGTCGTGGTATTACACCCCAGAAAATGGGGTTTCTCATGGAAATTCTGACAGACCCTTAACTACGGCAGTGCCAGCAGGCACTGCTCTAATATTAAAAGCAATTTTGGGTTCAGCCATGTGTTCACAAACAAGTGACATTTGGGAAGTGCAGTTTCAGATTGAGCCTCCATGCTTACATTGTTAAGCAGCATAGCGTGAAATTACTGAACAAGCAGCACAGGAGAGCTCTGAGCAAATCTAGGGAGAGAAAGTTGAAGTGTGGAAGGAGACGCCCAATTTATTTCCATTGCTCTCGGTGACACTTGTCTGCTCAGAGATTTCCATTTAATATTGCCTAAACCACGCGCTGCATGCGTGTTAATTAACCCTTCGATACCTTCCTCGCGGGTCCTGGGTGAGCTAGCAATGCTGTTACACTGTAGGGGCGAAAGGGTTGTTTAAATCTCATTTAAAGTTAAACAGAGACTTAATGAAATACCAGCTGACTGTGAGCTCGAGCTGCCTGCACGTTGGTGGAGGGAGAGACACATCCTGGAGCGTGTGATTTTTGATTAACTACTGCAGGTTCACTACATGTAAAAACCAGGCTATATTAATTTCTGTGTTTGCAGGCACAAATAGATTATCTGCACCCACTTCCAAGCCGCTATTTGGGTTTTTTTCTTGTCATACACACCCTTATAAAGTTCTCAGAACCCCTCACCTGGGTGGCACTCTGGAGGTACACGCTCTTACTCCACTGAAACCCATTGGCCACCAAGTGATTCTTCTCCTTCCCTCCAGTTAGCAATAGAGCTGCCTTGTCCTACCGGTACTCCTGAGATCGGTGACAAGGTTTGGTTCCAAGTGAGCCACTTGTAATGTTCTCCTGGACATTATCCTGGGGATGGAATTTGGATTCTGCTCTACGGAGAGCGATAGGTGTCAATGGTGGAGCGGAGGAGCTCGCTGGCATCGGAAGGTAATGGCTCACCTCGGAGAAACATCCACAGAGCTGTGCTAATTGCCTGCCAGATGGATGAAACGTTCTGCTAACCACAGCAGAACCTGCCTTGGCTGTAAAAAACACATAATAACCAGCCTGAAGTTTAAAGATCAGCTTCTTAAACACTGGTTCTGCTCTAATTATAGAAGAAGCATCAGCATTAGCAAAAAAAAAAAGCCAAACCCCAAAGACAATGGCTGCAGAGTTGTGTAGGAAAGTACTAGTGGATAAATATGCTTGTGTCTGTGTGAACTCCTAACCAGGATGGTGAGGCTGAACTGGTGATTCGGGCTTGACGAGGCTCTGAGCGACTCGATCTAGTTGAGGATGTCCCTGCTCGCTGCAGAGGGGTTGGTTTAGATGACCTTCAGAGGTCCCTTCAACCCAGGGCATTCTGTGATTCTACTGGATGGTTAAAAATGAAGTGGAAATTGGTTTGCTGAATGCCCAAGTGAATAAACGAGCTGTGTGGTTCAGTCCAAAGCTTTTTGAGAACCTAGGGAGAGGTTTTGGAGTCTCGTTCTGCTTAGGAGATGCAGAAGGAGCTGGGAGGGTCTGTGTAGAATGGTAACTAGGGTGTGATCCTGGGTGTCACGTCTTCAGGAGGAAGTTGTAACCACTGCTGACAAGTAGGCTCCTACTGTAAGAGCATATTGACCAAAACATCTTTATTAACCAACATAGGGCCAACACAGAGAGAGAAATTTGTGTCTTCATCTGTATCGGATGTCTCTGGTCTCTGCTTCACGTGTCCCAGGCTCAGGTGGGCAATTTGAGAGCTGATGGCTTTTAGCACGTGGCTTATCTCAAACGCGCAGCACAATTCTCTGCGTTCTCTCTTCGGCTTTTCCCTGGTCTTGTTTCAGCTTTTTCCTGCTTGCCTCTGAGCTCTGATTTGCTGATCCTTCTAATAAATGCTCCTCTAGCCTCAGTGCCGAGTGCTGGTACGTGACAGACAAAATTCATGTCACCTCTCATGATGTGTGTAAATCCCCAGGAGTGATTGCTCTCTCTTCTTAGCAAATGTCACTCTCCTTAGATTTGGAGGAAGGGTACAATATTTTCCTTCCCTTCATCTCTAATTACATGGTGGTGTACCACTGGGAGATAGATGTCTTGCCTACAGCTGGACATTGTGCCCAGAAGTATCAGAATTAACAGCTCTTTAACCGTTATCCCATTTATTGTCAATGTAAATGTCTCCATCTGTCCTCCAGGAACCTTGTGCTGCGGCTGACTTCTTTCCAGTCAAGGTGACTTTGAGGCCAACCACAGCTCGCCCATTCCACCTAATCTGCCTGAAAAGCTGTGGTTGAACAGCACATCTGTCAGTTACTTGTCTAGGGGTGGGAGGGAGACCTTCAGTTAATCTTGGGGCTCCCATAGATAATCCTGGTGTGCTGTCACTAGGTCTTTCCAAGTACGTGATGGGAATTGAGTTCAGCATTCTTTGCAGATGAAACCCCGGCAGGGAATGCTCTCTTGAAGATACAGGCCAATTTGACTAACGTGAGTATCAGTCTGCCACAGCATGCAAAGTAAGGAGGGATCTGGAAGAAATCAGTTAAAAGGGGTTTTTGTAGGCACAATATTTCAGCAGGTGGCTGGAATCTGAGTATTCTGCTTTAAACCTCAGCGTCACCGATACAATAACGCACTTGAGAAGGGCTGTGTTTATTTGTCTATGCTGTAGTTAATGTTTGCCTGCATAGGCAGAGCCTAGAAAACGAGGGAGAAATATTTTCCCTTATTCTTTTCCAGCTACTCTGTAATTGGACTTCTTCAGTCCTTTATCTTCCATTAACTCTTTGTCTTTCGGATGGTTTCCCCTTGGTTGGTTGTTGAATGAAAGGCAGCGAACGATCACTTTCATTCCTTACCATCCTTTGTATTTTTTTTACCTATTTGCTTTGCTCCATGAACCTGCAGTTCCTTTCTGCATTCCTGATTTGATTCGCTTTGTTTCTGAAAGCTCTGGGACGGACAGAGGCTCTTCCTAGGTGTGCATTGGACTAAAGAACCCTTTTAAACCCCAGTGTTTTAGTCAAGTGTCCTTCCTGAAGTCGAGGTGGCCTGTTAAATCTCCCGGTATTCAAAAAGATGCTTTCAGAGCAAACAATTTAATAAACCCCAGTGTAGCTCATGGGTTGGCTTTGCTATTTCTTTTGCAAACTGGACTGGAAATAAGTGGCTGGGAGGAGAACAATTTCTTACACTTTCCTTTCTGTTAACAGCAGAGACTCCGGGATGATAACGTCTGGGTTACTATCGGTTGACATTTTCATACCTTCATTTTATCTCCTGTTTACTCCAGAGATAGTGCTGGAATTATCTATCTCAATAGAAATGGGGTCAGATTGTCCTTCCTGCCCAAATCCTACATTTTATGTTCTGAAATAAGCAGCCTTCATCTCAGCCTGCCCAGTATTTCCCCTAGAGACCTTCACTCCGGTGCTGTTCGGTCCTGCTGTGCTGCTTAGTCTTTGGGACAGGGGGGAGGTACAAGTAAGACTCACTGATATATAAAAGCATCTTCCAGAGAGGTGCCTTTTGAGGTAGTTTCTTACTTCCGGAGCCTTTTCTCCCATATTTGGCGTCTTTGCTTTGGTTGGGTTTTTTTTGGTATCCTTTTTATTGGTTGGTTTTGGTGTTTTGTGGTTTTTTTGTGCACGTGTAGGTCTGGGTTTTATTATTATTTTTTAATAATATTGGGATAAAATCTCAAATTTACATTGGGAATATTTGTGGTGTAAAGTCGTCTAGCGTTTAATTTGCCTTGTAAAATGGAAGCTTACTTCTTACTCTTCAGATGCTGATAGCTTTTCTCTTAAAAGATGTCCTTATTTTCCCAGCTTCCTGAGGTTTTTGCAGAAACTCTTTGGTAATATTGTCAACTTGGCCTGTGAAACAAGGGAAATCAGAACGGTATTTTTGCAGTACTTTGTATTTCTGCCTTAACTGACTCTAATTAGATTCAAATACATTAAAAACAATACTATGGCCTAGTGTTTCCATAGTTTATTTTTGCCAGACAGTTTCAAAATTGCCCTCCTACAAAATCTTCCACTTTTTTTATTGTTGTACTGATTTTCTTTTATTATTTGTCGACGTCCCCAGTACCTTCCTCTCCAGAAAGCACTGATCCTGGGTGATAAATGGGAATTTTTACAATGTTTTTCATGCTGAGATGAGGAGGAGACAGTTACTTGTGTGAAACTGGCTTGGAGCTTTGTTTTATCAGCTCTTTTCTGAGATCCTGTTCTGAGGAGTGATGGGGAGGTTGCTTGTCATCATTTTTTTTTGTTCCACTGATGTCAGCAGAAAAAAACAACCCCAAACCCTGGAGGTTTCCAGGATTTCAGTCCTCGGGGTGCCAGCTGCTGCTGGACCTGTGCAGCTGGATGGGTGCTAAGCAGGTACCCAGCCTGTCTATGCTGGGTGTCCTGCCCTTGAGAAGGGGCATCCAAGAGACTAATTTCAAATCCCCAGTGTGATGATAAACCATT
This sequence comes from Chloroceryle amazona, assembly GCA_027560015.1. NCBI lineage: Eukaryota > Metazoa > Chordata > Aves > Coraciiformes > Cerylidae > Chloroceryle > Chloroceryle amazona. The sequence goes on along the minus strand of JANHFX010029544.1, from coordinate 108,807 downwards.
CAGAGCTTGATTCACAGCAAACGGGACATTTCTACCCCGGGGCAGGGATGACTTCAGGCAGCTTGCCCCTCTCTCTGCCCACTGGTCGCTGTAACCACTCAACTGAGGAAGGATCTGCTTTTAAAGATTTTTATGATTTTTTTTCTTTTCTTTTTTTGAACAGACTGAGCCTATTTATTCTGCTCAGCCTAATTTAGCTTAATTACTTCAAGGTATAAAGGATGGTCTTGACTTTTGGAAGGCTGCTTAGTAATGACTTTGCCAGCTCAGGGGGACTCTCCAAGGACCTGCTATGGATGCTGCTGCATCTCTGGGATGGAAAGGTGCCCTGAACCCGTGAAGTCTTGATGTTTCTGGCTTGACACGGTCTCCCGTTGTCTCTCTGCCTCGCTAACGCTGTGATTTATGGCATGGAGGCTGTGCTGTGCTTCCTGGCTGCAGTAAATAGTGACGGGAAGAATGTGCTCCCTGCAGCTTATTTGTTCAGCTTCTCTGCCATGCAGGAGTCCCTGGTAAAGTCGACCAGCCCCAGTCATAGCATCGTGCTTTCCTATGCAGCTGCTGTTGCTGCACTGGAATTGCTTCAGGGGGACACTTGGGGTCAGAGATGTGAAGAAGAAGAGCAGGCTCACGTTTCACTTCAGATTAAATAACTAAACAGTGTGTTCGTTCAGGAACGGCAGAGATGGTGATGTTGGAACTCTGAGAGGCAGCGCAGAAGTGTGAAGTAGCTGTGACTTGACACTGCACTTTCTCGTTGGGTACCTTCCCTTTTTGATGTCCTCCACAGAAATTCCTTCAGCGTAGGCAACACTTTTTTCTTTACCCTTCTGCCTCTTCGCTTTGTGTATGGAGAACACTTCAAAATAAAGCCCACTTTTGATTATAGTGCAGTGAAAGCAGATGGTTTATGAACAGCCTCTTTAATTTCTTTTAACTCTGTTTCATTTTGTTATTCATCTTTCCCCATAGCTGTGCTTCTAGTTTTCTTCCACCTTGGTTCTCCCGTGCCCGTTAACAGGTTCAGGGTTTTCTTGGGGTGGCTCATAGCTGGGTGCTTCCTAATCTCAGCCATCAGGATTCAGATCTTGCTTCTGCTCTGTGCTCACCCGACTCTGAACTGCTTTGGAAAGCCGAGTACGTGGGTCTGGATTACGGCGGGAAGAGGCAGCAGCGTTTCGTTTGCTGTGCGGTTTTCCGAGGGGGCTCCCTTGCTGTTGGCTTCTGGGATTGATCTACAACCTTTTGCCTCCTTTATTTATTCATCACCCCTCCCTTCATTCTAAGTTGTAGCAGTTGGAGTTGCAAAAACTATATTTCAGCTCCTATCCTGTTGAAAAATGTTCCCAAAGAATACTCTGTTACCAGGGGAAAGAATTTGATAGTGAAGCAAATCTTGGGATGTCACTGTCGATAGCGACGCTTCACGTTCCCCCCAACATAATTATTCATGTTTTGACAAACTGCTGCCTCTAGATCTCGGCTGTTGTACACGGGATACAAAATGGTGGCTTTTACTACTTGATCTGTTGGTTTACAGGCGTAAAACGCAGCGCAGCCTTCGCCTTTCTTTTTAAAAGAAACGAATAAAGAGCAGATGATCAAACGGGAGGATAAAAGGATCACTTCAGTCACTTAGCAAGAATTGTCTGGCGTGTCTGTCACCGTGGAGCCGCAGCTCGTCGCCGAGCCCCGGCGGTTCACGCTCGCTGCTTGCTTGATGTCTGAGCGCGGGGTGCTAACCTGCTGCGAGCGCTGAAACGCTTTCTGCCGACCCAGGGGCTCGCCGGGAAGGCTGCTTTCCCCAGCCGCCGGTCTTGCCATGCAGAGGAGATAATCCCTTGAGATAACCCCGGAATGATGCTGGCTAGAGACTGCATCATAACTGCTGGATAAAAGTCTTACTGTGTTTATCCCTTCTGCTGGAATGAGTCTGTCAAAAGAGAATGGAACTGGTGCTTCAGTGAATCCCCTTCTTGTAGCGCTGAATTTTCTTCTGCTTTCTTTTAGCCTTGTCTGAGATCACAGAATCACAGAGTGGTGGGGTTGGGAGGGACCTCTGGGGATCCGCGAGGCCAACCCCCCTGCCAGAGCAGGGTCACCTAGAGCAGGTCACACAGGAGATGTGTAACTCGGGACCCCTCTGAGGTGGTACCTCCCCCAGCCCCTCTGCTGTGGTTGTGCTTGTCTTGCGGGGGTGAGGACTGTGTCAGAGATGGATTCAGGACTAGAATCATAGAAATGTCTGGGTTGGAAGGGACCTCCAGAGGCCATCCAGTCCAACCCCCCTGCTGAGAACAGGGCCAGTTTTTTTTTGGGGGGGGTGCTCAGAGCCTTGTCAAGCCCCACCTT
>JANHFX010029544.1:82387-106355 GCA_027560015.1 Chloroceryle amazona | reverse complement strand
GTCCGCGGCTCTCGTCTAGGCCGCCGGCCGCGCGCGCGGAGAGTCCCGCGTGGCGCAGCCGCCCGCCGCGCCTCGCGCTCCCTCAGGGCAACTTTGAAGGGCTCGGAACCCCCCGCGGCCCCGAGCGGCGAACGGGAGGCTCCGCAGCTCGGCGGGAGCTCTGGCTGAAGCGCAACGGTACCGGGGAAACGGCGGAAGGCAGAAGGGCTTGCAAGTGTCATTGCTGTCTCGGAGCTCCCCTGAACTGTTCACCATCCTGAGACCCGGGGTAAAAGAACACTGTGGTGTAAAAACGCTATTGAAGGGGGACTGGTAATGCGACTTCTTCGAGCGTAAAACCTCAAAAACTCATTTATTCTCACACTCAGGAAGGTCCAAGTAAGAACAGCGGTAAAAATCTCCGCTCTCTCGGCCGAGAGTAGAGGGACAGGCTCCATTTACTCCCTGCGTGGATCAGCAGCTTACCCCCACACGTTCCCCCTTTCCCGGATATGAAACAGAGCAGAACCAGCCCCTGCACGCCACCCGTCAGGCCCAGCACTCAGCCTTGTGAGCCAGATCAGATTCTCCCTCATAGATTGCTTAGCCAAGTAAATAATGGACCATTAACTAGGGATTTTGCAAATTCAATTAAAGGGAATGCTACTACATCAAAGCAGATCTTAAAATAGTCAATCAAACCTGAGAGAAAAAGCTAAGACAGACTACCTGGTAAAAATGTAAGACCAAAACATATTAGAGGTGCCTTAAACAAGAGGAGTTAACTATTTATCAGCATGGGTTAGTTTAAATCTTTAGGATGGTTGCAGTATTATTCATTACAGAAAGCAGTAAATGTGAAGCATAAAACAGTAAATCTATTTGGCTCCTCAAGAGACTCCAATAGTGTATTTTTCTCTGTGACAGTACATCATCTAAATCATGCTATTGCATAGAATCACAGAACGCCTTGGGTTGGAAAGGACCTCTAAAGGCCATCTAGTCCAAAGCCCCTGCAGGGACGTCCTCCACTAGATCAGGTTGCTCAAGAGTCTTGTCAAACCTGACCTGGAACATCTCCAATGACGGGGCCTCCAGCACTCCCTGGGAAACCTGTTCCTGTGTTCCACTACCCCCCGGTAAAGAACTTCTTCCTAAAGTCCAGTCTAAATCTACCCTTCTCTAGTTTCAAACCATTGCCCCTCATCCTATCACTACAAGCCCTTGCAAACAGTCCCTCCCCAGCTGTCCTGTAGGCCCCCTTCAGATACTAGAAGGCCACTCTAAAGTCTCCCTGGATCCTTCTCTTCTCCAGGCTGAACAACCCCAACTCCCTCAGCCTGTCCGTGTAGGAGAGGTGCTCCAGCCCTCTGATCATTTTCATGGCATTTTCCAGCCTCCGATCATTTTCACATCCCTCCTCAGGAGTCGCTCCATCAGGTCCATATCCTTCCTGTGCTGAGGGCTCCAGAGCTGGATGCAGTACCCCAGGTGAGGTCTGACCAGAGCAGAGTGGCAGAATCACCTCCCTGGACCTGCTGGCCACACTTCTCTTGATGCAGCCCAGGATGCTATTGGCCTTTTGCGCTGCAAGTGTGCATTGTTGGCTCATGTCCAGCTTCTTGTCCACCAGAAGCCCCAAGTCCTTTTCTGCAGGGCTGCTCTCCGTCACTTCATCCCCAGCCTGTATTCTGACCCAGGTGCAAGACCCTTCACTTGGTTTTGCTGAACCTCATGAGGTTCACCTGGGCCCACTTCTCCATCTTGTCCAGGTCCATGTGGATGACATCCTATCCTTCTGGTGTTGTCTGCAAACTTGCTGATGGTGCACTCAATCCCACTGTAAATATCACTGAGGAAAATATTAAAGAGTACTGGTTCCAGTACAGACTCCTCAGGGACACCACTCGTCATTGATCTCCATGGGGACTTTGAGCCATTGACCACTACCCTCTGGATGCGACCATCCAGCCAATGCCTTATCCACTGAACAGTCTGCCCATCAAATCTGTACCTCTCCAACTTGGAGAGAAGGATGTTGTGGAGGACCATGTCAAAGGCCTTGCAGAAGTCCAGACAGGTGACATCCATAGCTCTTCCCTTGTCCACTGATGTAGTCGCTCCATTGTAGAAAGCCACTAGGTTTCTCAGGAAGGATTTCCCCTTAGTTGGCTGTCCTTGATCACCTTCCTGTCCTCCATGTGCCTTACAAGAGCTTCTAGGAGGATCTGCTCCACAATTTCCCCAGGCACAGAGGTGATGCTGACAGGTCAGCAGTTCCCAGGGTCCTCCTTTCTACCCTTCTTAAAAATGGGGGGCAAGGGTGAAGTCAGACTGGTCAGGGCAATTAAAGCCTATTAGTGCACTCAGCATCCTGATGAGTAGGAACAAACATCTTCATTTTTTTATTAAATAATTAAATGTTCAGCTGATAAAACTAATTCCAATTCCATTTTAAACTTGGACCTCTCCAAACCATTGATTTAGTGCCACAAGACATTTTGATTCAAAACCCCTGATTTATATAGAACTGGACTAAAACCTGGCTCTCTGACATTTCAGAATGTGTCAGTGGCAAGAGATCAATGAGTTGATGCATTTTTAGTGGCATCCTTTGGGATGCTGATTCCCAAGCTGTAGGTATTTTGGGTTAGCGGTCTGGATGGTTGCATCGAGTCTTCGGTGATAACATTCAGAGAGGATAGATCAGTGTGCTCAGCACAGCACAGGCAATGCTGTGGCAAAAAGAACTAATGCCATCATGTGCGTAAGAACTTGCCTCGAGAAAGAGGATGTCTGTGTGAACACTGGTGAAGAAAACACTACAAAAAAACCTGCACCCACTTCAGATATTTACACTAGCAGCAAAATGGAAAGAATTGGAAAGAATTGTTTTAGTTTAAAAAGCACTGGAAAATGATCCAAGGAGCCAAAAACAATCTCAGAGTATGAAGCTTTCACATATCAGCTTCTTCATCTTCTCAAATCAAAAACCTGACAAGAGGATGGATTGCTTTGAATAGGTGCTTAAATATAGAAAAGAGATCTTGAAATATGACTGTTTCAACCCCGCTGACAAAGGCAATGGTATCATTTTCTGGAAACAGTAGCTAGACAAACATAATGTTGACATTTCCTGACTGCCAGGGCAATTAAGTATCAGGAGAGACAGTGGGTCTACCTTAGTATGACATCAGATACACTTTTTTTACAGAGGTTTTAATTCAGCTTTGGAAGAAGTCCAGTTGTGTGTGGTTACACTGCAAGGCTTTGCTTATAAAGTAACATTGGAATGAGATGTTCTAGGTCAGAAACAGTGTCCTCTGCTTGCAGATATCAAAAAAACAGGACCAATTGTTTCTGCTGTCCACAGGTATTTTGCCTGTGTTTGGTCAGATAGTTACTGAACACTTGGTTGAGTTCTGCAGAGAGAAAGGAACAAGAAACACTGGTGGTTCTGAATGTGGATGTCTGACAGCTGTTGGGTTTGAGCTCATTCCCTCACAGACCATTCAGCACTGGGAATGGTCCTCAGTTTACAGTCTCCTATTTCTCTGGAAAGGGATTTTATCTGCGCAGCTAATCTTTGTAATGGTGTAACTGGTAATATGTGCTTTCCAAAGCACAACAGGAAGAAAACCACCTTGACTCAGTATGAAGAAATTAATGTCTGATGATGAACAATTTAAACTATTGTCACATTATTACAGGTAAGAGTTTGATGTTTGCCTGCCAGAGCCCCAAGGGCTTGCACTGAGCAGTTTTGTAAAGTCAAAAAGTAGGCTTAAGAATTCTGTCTGAGAGTCCTGCTAAAGGCAGTTTTGCCTGTTTCAGAGCCCTGCTAAGGATGCTGAGACAGTTTCACAGTTAAAACTGGATAGGTTCAATTTATCAGAGTGACAGATACAGTAAAATTGTTCAGAATTGCCATTGATAAATGCACTAACTGCAAAAGGAAAATTGAGCTCAAGTAATTCTTGGGTAACACCCAACAAAGCTGGAGGCACAAGCCTTTGTAATAGCACTAATAAAATAGTAATGCTAGCACAAGTTAGCTCGTACGGTCAAGGCACATTCTTACCAAAAAGAAATCCTTGTCTTGTGTCTAGGAAGAGAAGTACAGCCCGTTAACCACCTCTGCTCAGTCTTCTCCCCCAAGAAAGATATCTTCCCTGTGATTTTTTTTTTTTACATCTTCATCCCATGTGTCCCTGCCTTCTAGGTGACACCTCACATGATTTGGGTGGAGAGCTGAGTGACATAGTCATGTATGTTTAGCATGTACTCTGTTAGGCTCATTACCATAATTAGGAGTGTACACTGTAATATTAATTTTGCCATTAATTGGGCAAAGGTCTTCACTTGGACACCATGGCCTTCAAAATCCATGTCAAAGCTGTTTGCTTTTGTTGGTTTAGCCAAAACAGGACCATTTCATCTTCACAAGACTCCCTCCTTCAGCCATTTGGCTGCCAGCTCAGCGGGTCTCCACCCCTAGCGCAAGAATCTCATGGTCACAAACATCTTCACCTTTCTCCAGAAGAGCACTAAATTAGCCAACAATTCCTGTCTCACGGCAAGCTAGGCTGTTATCCCACAACCATACAACATGAAAAGCACTTTGGCCCACTGGAGGATTCCTGCTGACTAGAAAGCCATCCCCTTCTTTTATAGTTTGGGTCTCGAGGGTGGACCACAGCAAGACACAATTTTGGCATCACTTGGATAGCCTCCCAGAGCTGCTGTAACTTCCACAGTAGTCTGCCCAGTTTAGTTTCAAAGTAGCTTTTGAACTGTAAGAGACATATGCATTAAATTAGACCCAAATCTGCTTCTTTATCCTCAGCTAAGTTTTCAACTGGAACTAGAAGATCTATGATAAACTCAGGAAGGATCAACTTCAAAAATACTATGACTGAGAAATACTTTCTACTTCATTGTACAAAATACCAAGAAACATAAGACACACTTTTTCACAAGGAAAAAAAAAAAAGAAATACTAAAGACTTCCCACTAAAAATGAAAAAGAAAATGTCTGTCATTGTAAAAGACTACAGAAAGAGTTCTTGTGTTTGGTAGTTTGCCAGTGAATCAGAAAGGGCTGGTAAAAATGCATTCATTGTGCAGAGCCCCCTCACTCTTGAAAAAACCTCCTCTATTCACAGAGACAAGATTCTGCTCTCACATGTAGCACGACAACTCCTGTTAGGCCAATGGGAGTTGACTTGCATTACACAGAGGAGACCTGCTCAGATATTCAGATATTTATTTCCAGTAGGAAAAATAGCCTCTCACTATTGTTGAAAGCTCTTTCACTGCTTATATTTAATACAAAGGGCTTGAAGTGAGGAAAGCTCATTTTGTAGGAATTTGACTTCATAGCTGTTAGGGTTATTATCCATTTTCTAACATACACAGTCCGAGTTAAGTTTCAGAATTTTTAATGATGAAACTCACATTAATTGTAAAGTGTTGCTGAAAGAGATGGTTCCTCCTCTCCCTATTCCACTGTCCCTTCCAACCCTGGTTTTGATTTTTAGCATTGGTTTTCATTTTACCCCACGATGACCCAATTCAAAGAGCTGAACTGAAAGAAAACGAATCATATAAGTTTAGTTTCCTGACTCAGCTCACAAGGGAGACCAGGGCAGACAGGAGGAGGAATGGGACTACCCCTTTCAGTAGCAGCCCACAATTAGATTGGCAGAACCACATCCTGAGTTCAGCAGGGGACTCAGGCAGCAGGCCAAGAAGAAAGTCAGCACTGACCGAGCCAGGAGACTGAAGCTGAAATGAAGAGTCTACGAAGATGGAAAACAGTTAAAAAATTCATGTTGGAGGGAAGGAAAGGCTTGGAGAAATGAGGTAGCATTTGGAAGGAAGGAGAGGGTAGAAAGCAATTTCAGGAGTACTGTGTCCTGCCCCTGAAAATAAATGAGAAAATGCTAAATTTCATTATTCCTTTACCACCACATTTTGTGATGCCAATGCGAGTTTTTCATTGCCTTCTGTTATAGAAGATGACAACTTATTACTCATCAGTAATCAATGCCTGCAAGAGGCAAAAGTCTTTTGTAGCAATCTAATCTTATTGATAAAAGCAGTGGTAACATACCAACATTAGGGTCTCCACGATAGCACTGACATGTTTCTGGGTTGTTAAAAAAATGGGAAAAGGAAAAGATAGTTAGGCAAAAAAAAACCCCACAGAGTAACTTGCAACACCTGTGAATCAGAAAAATCCCAGAATTACAGTTCATAAAGGTTGGTTAATAAATCACTAAAAGACAAGCAAGAGAGACTCATTATACAACCAAATGTTTCTCCTAAAAGGGATACCTACAAAACCAAATCGCTTTGGAGGACAGATTTTCATTTCACTTTTCCTGCTCTTTATTTGGTATGTCTGTTTAGATGACTATCACATGAAAGTGTTAATTTTTTTTTTTCATTTGTTTTTCCTTCTGTGTCTACTTTTCCCTGCTGATGTAAATTCAGTCTAAACAATGCTGGTGGTTTGTGCAGATGACTGTGAAATACAATAGGTTGCCCCTCTAATTTACTTAAATGCTACTGAGAACCTGTTCTGCGATGGGAACCAGTATTTTCAGTTTTCTCAGTCCAACTTTATTCTCCTAGTTAAGTAACCGATTCCCTCAGTGAATTAGGTTGAGTTGTACGCGTATGAAGCTAGCAGGATAAAACAAACATGGATGAGAGTAACCCTTTTTCCCTTGGGACCGTCATGAGGGAGTCAAGCATTCCAAATGCATTTCAAAACCTACAACATGGCTTCAAGTTTGGTCTTTGCAGAATTTTTGCTAATGCAGTAATTAACATGCTGGTTTTGCACAGAATAAAGGATCTTAAATATACAGAAGCATATTATCACAGTGGGGTTTTTTTAGAGTCACCATTTTTAAAACCTATGACTTGACTTTTCACTTCAACCAGACCAGATCTCGACTGTAACATTTTTAAACCTCTGGTGGCTTATTTAATGAATGTTTGTGACTCATAAGGCCTATTATTAGTCCTTCTGAGCATACATTACCAAAATCAAAAAAAAAATTACAGCAAGCTAGCTTTTATGTAGCATTTAGCAGAATGTTCACTGTGTTATATAAACCATTGTCACGTAGTTCCCCTTCAACTGTTAAAAAAGTGTATTGTAACCTACTTGTTTTGGCTACGTTTCACTTTACTTCCTAATCCAAATAGTGTGTATTACATTTATACACCGGGGTGATGGTGGCATCAAACTGAAATAATACAAATATTTAACCAGCTGGTATCCAGGAACAGCTCTCGACTATTCATTTGAGGTTATTTACTAAGTCTTTGTGACTATTTCTGCCACTCTGTGAGATTTGTTAGAAGTCTAACCACCTTCATCTCTCATTAACCTCAAATGATATTGAAGATGCTTGGTGTTTTTTCAGTGAAGTCCTACATCCATCTGTTCTTGATAAGATTCTATCCTTACATTAAGTACAATTGTGGAATGCCCACACAAAGTTACAAGACTTAGGAATTGAGATAATGTTAACTTCTTATGTTAAGTAGTCAATCTGTTTATTTATATGATTTTGAAAAATAATTTTGCTTGGAAAAAGCAAACTTTTGAAAATGGAAAATGTCAGCTTTTTGTTCCTAGTCCAAATGGGTGGGAATTCCTCCACCATTAATCTATTTTTGGTCTGACTTAACAACAGCATTTTTTAAGATTATATTACCCTTACAGCAAATTATCAAATAATTTTAACCAAACACATAACTGCCTTTTGTTGACTTCTAACTCTCCGTGGTTTTGAAAGAGCAGTAGATAGATAAACTTTGTAGCCTCTAATCCAGTTTCATAAACAAATCCTATAGGAGTAATATAAAAGAGGATCAGAGGGTCTTTTGATTCCGCAGACTCCTGCAGATTTAATTCCCAGTAGCACATTTTCCCTAAAGTGCCACCGATAAAGACTTTAAATTATTTTTACATTGCATCTTCCAATTTCTCTCACATTTGAACATATACAACAGGCCTCCCTTTCCATTGCTCCCTCACCATAATACAATCTAAAAATGTTCATTCTACCTCCTACTGCCAGATGCAAGCCTTTTAAAAAAACCTATACTTAAAACAGTTGCAGCTTTCTGCGAAGAGGGGAGCTGCTTGGAGAAGCACTCATCTTTCTGGAGAAGCAGCTTTGGAGCAGAGGGTGGGGAGGGCAAGGCAGAGTTACAGCAAACTGGGATTAGCAGGCAGGAAAGCTGAAACAAAAGGGTTTGCTTGCAGCAGGGAAAAGGCTCAGAACCAGACCCAGAAAGAATCATGGAATCATAGAACTGTCTGGGTTGGAATGGACCTCCAGAGGTCATCCAGTCCAACCCCCCTGCTGAGAGCAGGGCCATCCTCAACTAGAGCAGGGTGCTCAGAGCCTTGTCAAGCCCCACCTTGGATGTCTCCAGGGATGGGGCAGTGACCACCTCCCTGGGCAACCTGTTCCAGTGCTCCCTTGCATCCAGTAGTTGGCATCCCTACAGCTGCAGTCTACAGAACAGTAAAAGATAAAAGACAATCCTGTCAGAGATTGCAAAATAGCTTTCCCAAAAGAAATGGAAAAAAAAAAAGGAAAGAAATAAAAGGTAAAGAATAAAAAAATAAAACAAGAGAAAGAAGCCTTTGTGTGACACATCAGCAGAATCCTGGTGCCAGTTGGATGGGTTATTATTTTATTTGCCTAAAGTGAAGCATGTCACATAGCATTTTAGATCATAAGCCAGAATCCTCTTATGACCAGCCTGGAGCAGAGCGGGGTGAACTGGACACCATTTGCACTTTCCCAACTCCTTCATCCACTAAAATCCCCACGGAACATTACGGAAGCAAGTTAAGGAAGCGCAAGGAGAGCGCGTGCCCTGCGGCCAGGGACCAGGGGGAGTCCTTGGAAAGCGTTGCCTAATTGTTTTGTTTATGAAAGTCTGCAGAGGATTTCCAGTGGGTTTCCTAATGAACTGGTTTGTTGTTGAGACTCATGGCAATGCTGGTAATTACACCAGAAACAGGGGTCCAAGGCTCATCTTCTTTCCCACAAGCTTTAAGCTACCAACCATTAAACACACAAACTACTCATTTTAGGTTTTTTTTTTTCTCCTTCTCAAAGTTTAACTCCTCATTTCCCCGTTGAGTGGCTGCCCCTCATCTTTCAGGCACGGCCTCGGAATTTAGGTGCCTTTGTCTCTGTAGAAACCTTGGCCCTCTGAGAGCATTGCTGCAGAGGGGCTGAGTGGAGGGAAAGTGAAAGTGGAGCCCGTAAGTGGTTTATTCTGTCGTATTGAATGAGTGTTAACGAGATCTCGAGTAGCATGCCTGTAATAGGAGAACAAATTGGGTAGTTGTTTAAGAGTGTTATACTGGAAGGACCCTGAGTTTCTCCCCAGAGCTGAAACTCTCTATGCCTTGTCCTGGGAATGTGTGGGGAGGAGCTTAGGAGCGTTGTCTGCGTCGGCAATAAATGTTCCTGGAACAAACAGCAAGGATTCCAGCGTCGCCGTCTTTCCTTCCGCTACCTTGCTTTTAGGCTTCATTGTTATGAAAAAACAGCCCCAAAAGCTTTTGGTCTGGCGTTTAATGGTGGCATAATAGCTGAAAAAAACCCTTCAACTTTGAGGGTGTTGAGTTTTCTTCTATTTAAATTTCCATGAAGGTGAAGTGGGAGGTGGCAGAGTCGTAAATAACTGTGCAGTCCTGGTCTTACCTACACGTCAGGGGTTTGCCATGAGAACCAGAGCTGCCAGCTTAAACAGATCACGTAGGTGACTACGTCCGCTGAAGGAGGGAGGATTATTTTACATTGACTTTTTCTGTGCTACGGAAGAGAGGGTTCAGTTTAGTGTTAATAGCCGGGAAATGAGGGAAATATCCTGACAAAAATGCCGCTGAAGATTGAGGTTGAACGAGGCTGCATTTTGCCATCTATCATTTGATTTTATGACTTCAAGGAGACAGTCTTTTTATTTGACTGTTATTTTATGTAGACTTATTAGTGGTTTTAATAAAAAAAAAAAAATAAATATTGCCAATAAGATAACGGTTACGCATTTGGTAGCCACAAATTCCCCACTATCAGTCTTTGAGTTTGATAATTAATGAGCCAGGGTTCCTGGTGTGGTCAGATATTTTACCACAGCCTTCTACTGGGAGGAGCAGATAATAAATAAAACAATAACTAGGGGAGGAATGTTGGGTTTTCTGCGTTTGAAAAGTCTTTTTGCAAGTACTTAGATTGCAGTTTGCCTTTGCTTGTTCATATCCTCTGTGGCTAACAAAGTCATTAGCTTATGAAAAAAAGAGAGATGGAGGTAGGAGAAGCCTTCAGAAAATGGGACAAATTAAGTTCCTGCAAATCTGGTGCATGTTGAAATTCCTCTTGTCTGGTTGCTCTTTTGGGTCTCGGATCCCCTGTAACCAAAAGCAAAGAGCTGTGACCCTAAGACTGTTCTGATTTTCATTCTGTTTATTCCCCTTCATGTTTAGGACTCACAGTTGGTCCTTGGAGATCCCGCTTATGAATATTCCTTTGGTTATTCTGTTGTTTGATCTGTCTCTGGCAGCCTTGATCTTCCCAAGTAGTTTGGTGTGGTGAGCTGGCTACCAAATGGGGAACGATTGTGGAGGGACGGGAAGATACTTGATTAGATCTCAGAGTTCCTTCCATTTCTCCCCCATCATTTTGATATTGACATGCATATGGAAGGGGAGCAATCCATGGAAACAAGGAACATTGAGAGGGAAACACGAGCTTGCTGGTTTCATCCTGCTCTAATGGACTAGAGCTGGTAATCAACTGCAAAGGGAATTTCTTGCCCATCTCTACCCACAGCCTTCTCCTCCTGCTCCCACCCCTCACCCACACATGCCCATTCCCTTTTGCAGTGGTACTGGAAGCATCTGCTGTGTGAAGCAGGGTCTTGCTGTTGGGTCTGAGGGAAGGGTGTGGGTAAAATCCCCTGGCCATTATGGGAATGGGAATGTGCCACAACTGCAGCAGCTGAGGAAATAGAACTGTATGGTCTGGAAGAAGCCCCAAAGGAAAGTGGCTTTGTAAATTATTCATGCTTGCTAGTGTGAAAGCAATAAAATTAAATTAAAATTGAAATATAAACATACATCATGTTAGATTTGTGTAAAGAGAGGAACTCTGCTCCTGCAGGCACCGGGTGTTGTGGTGTGCTGGAGATTGCAGCCCACGGTGGCACTTCTCCGAATAGCATCCCGAGAGCTCAGGATGTGGTTTCTTGGTAGTTTTTGTGAGGCTCTTAAGCTGGTGCTGGTCGGGGACCGGAGACCTTTAGACCCGACCGACTCAGGATTTGCTCCGCTGCATTGGGAGGAGCTGCCGCAGGTTTGCTGCGGTGTGGTGGTGCCAGGTTAGGATCAGAAAATGGACTGTTCCTTTTTTGTACCCTGTAGTGGTAGAGGAGGTCAGTCTCTGTAGCTCACTGATGCTGTGGGGTACTCTGCTGTGTCCCTCTCTTCTGTGTTCCTCTCTGTAGCAACTCACGGGTACTTTTAAAATTTCTTAAGGAAAAATGATTGAAAAAATCTGCTCAGTACAAATCCCTTAAGCCAGTATTGATGGAGGTGCTGGTGAGAGGCTTCTGCCTGGCCAGGAATTTGAAGCATGGGTACCATCTGTGTTCTTGCTGTTCTTTGGCCAAATTGCATTTCCAGCTTTTCTGTCCCACACTATTTTTCATTAAATGAATTGAGTTTTCCTGCAAGTGCCTGTCCATAATACTCCTTCCCACTCGGCACGCTCAGGTTATTACCATTCTCCACGTCAGAGCGGCAGAAGGTAACCAGCAGTCTGCAAAATGAAAAGCAGGAGTTGGGAGGGAAGTGGGATAGCTGACAAGTGTACAGAAAGACTCTTTTCACATCCTCTCAGTGGCTTCTTAGCTGTGGTGATAAATCTTTTAATAAGGGGAGTGAAAAATGAAAGAAGAAGGGGGAGAAGCAAGTTTAATTTCATGCCTTTCTGCTAAGAGAAAGGATAGAATAGTTTTGAAAAGGTGTGGAGGAAGCATGGGGAAAAAAAAGAAGTCCTGCAAAGTGGCTCTAATTACCTCATCCTCATCTTGAACTTGAAAATCCATTTCGCACAAGCGTGTACTGAGCAAAGCTTCGCACCTCAGAGCAGAACTGAAAGGGGGCTCAACTTTTCACACGCAACAGCAAAGCTGTAGCTGCAGCCCCCGGGAGGCAAGCAGGTATCGGTGTGTTCTGTGTCCTTTTCAATCCCATAGCTTCTTTGGAGTTAAAAGTTTATGGAGACTGGATACTCATCCAGTCTGGGATCTGCATCGTGGGTGAGAATCCCCTTGTTAGGCTTGGTCTGTCAGCTCTGCTTCGTCAGAGCAAACGCGTAGCTGAGCAAAATCGTCCCTAAGCGGTCTCTGTGTGGGCTCACGCAGTGTCAAGGGTGTAATTCCAGAGGTTAATCTTAAAGAACATGTACTAGCTGAAATGAATAATGCACGTTTTCTTTGACGTAGGCATACTTGGTTTAGATGCAGGGTGTTATTGTTGTAGCCTGGTTTATTTCTTAGGAAGCCTTGGAGGGTTTATGTGCAACGTCGCGATGCATCATTCTGAAGTTCAATGCCTTGCTCGCTAGGTTAGTCTTTTGGTCATTTCAGACTCTTTTTTTTCCACTTACAAAATGATATTAATCATCTCTTTTCAGCCTGTGAAACTCCTCAAGAGACTGGCTAAGGGAGGGACGTAGGTTTGAGATCAGACTCAGACCTGGTCTACAACAGCCACAGCTAAGACAGGAGATGAGTAGTACAGTGGGTATCAGTCACCCTAAAGTTTTAGCTTGGTTGGTGGGTTTAGAGGGAGAAGAAAGTTCTTGGGAATAACCTTTTGAACAACCCTCCGAGTGTGGCAGCTTGAGCTGTCCCTGGGTTTGCTGAGACAGCTGGAGTAGCTACTCCACTTTGACACCTAGAGTCAATGCTTTGCATTAAGCTGAGATACCCACGTATCCATCCGCATGATTCCTAACCCTGACCCGCCCTAGTGACCCACCTCCCCTCTCTGAGAAAGCAGGCAGAGTGTTCGTTTGCCTCCGGAGAAGGACAAACTCAGCTGATGAGAGCAAGAAAAGGTTCCTCTGATCTGATGGTGTCTGGTGTCTCTTGCAGTGCACCTGCCGCAAGGACATGGTGAAGATTTCCATGGATGTCTTTGTGAGGATTCTGCAGCCAGAACGTTACGATTTGTGGAAACAAGGGAAAGACATTGCTGTCCTTGACCATATGAAGCCCACAGCTCTGACTAGCCCAGAGCTAGACGCCTGGAACGAGACGAAGGCAGAGTTGAAGGCTAAACTGCTTCGCAGGTAAAGAGAAGGAAAACAGCTGTGCCTAAGAACTCTGGTTTTAATTGTGAAGATTTTGAACGCTGTAATTCTTAGCTCGGGATAAGTCAAACATTTCTCTTTCTTTTTTTTTTCTTTTCTGTTTTTTTTTTTGATGTTTGTTTTTTTAACAATTCCTCTTGTCATTTTTCTTGGGTAATGTGCTCCCTTATTGTTCCGTTTCCTTTAAGTGTTCTAGAAGCACATGTTTTCTGAAAGTAGGACACTGTGTGCCCCCTTGCATCTCATCTCTTATCCTGGAAGACAAAAAATCTATAGTAAACACTTAGAGCCTCACTTATCAGAAAGCAAGAGGAAAATACCCACCAAACATCAGTTGCAAAAGGGATTTTATGCATGCCTTTCTGTGCTTCCTTTGATCTCTGTATTAATTTTCTGCAAGTTTGTGGTTTTTGTGTGTTAGAGCATGCTTGAATTGAAAATTTGGCATGCTAACCTTTTACTGTTGGAATCTTGCTTTATAGGATAGGAGATGAGGAAGAGGACAACAAACACCGGTACGTGACTTCCCTCATCAACTTAAATGGCTTCATTCTTTTTCCTGTCAAGTTTCTTAAAAGAGTAACTCTGAAAGTGTTTTCCTTTTTCAGTTCATTTTCCCCTGTCTGATTCCTTGAAAGGGCAAAGAAAATCTTTGGGCATTGAGGTTTCTCACCCTTGATCTTGGTTTTGTATGGTTTTCCGAGACCACCTCTTGCATCATTAGAGACCCTCAGCTATCTCCTCAGCCTGTTCTGCTTTTCCATTCCTGAGCATGCAGTTAACTCTCTGAACTAGTAGTGATGTGTGTAATGCTCAACTGGTCGTGGGTAAAGTGAACTGGTCACTGCAGACAGTTAACAAAACTCTGCGGCCGTCTCAGGAAGCAGAACTGAGCGAGAGTGTTTCATGGGCTGCCAATGGGAGGACTTCCCTTTCTTATCAAGCTTGCTTGAAGAATGCAGCTCTATATTCCAGCAAATGGAATTACCTAGTGCTTGAATGTGCTCGGATGTAAAGTGCTTGCCCTTCCATAGGCTCCTTTACCCTCTCACGCCCTTCTCGTTCCTGCTCTGCTCGTTCCCCAAGTGCTTGCTGTGGAGCACTCGCGCTGCTTTCTGCTCTCAGCTAAGTATTTGTTGAATTTCTGGTGTGAGTGGTGGGGCAGGCTCTGGAAATTGTACCACCCAGCTGTAACATTCTGCTTGTAATTTCAGTTCCAGTATCACTTTGAAATCCAGGGGGGGACCGGGGAGAGAATAATCTTTAAATAGACTTCAGCTTTCTGAGACCATCTTTGATAGCGACTTTGAGTAACAGTTCAAAAACTATTGATCTGCTAATTCGATGATAGCTAAATTAGTCAGGTATTCTAGCAAAGAAAAAGGCAGCACTGGAGGAAGTGTCTCCCTAGCACTGGGGTTTATTTGCCTTCCAGGAGTTTTCAGTCACCGGGTGTTGCTTTGGACTGGTGGTCCCAGGTCTTCCCTTTTTTGCTTGAAATGACTTGTCTGTTATTTTACAAAGATGGAAGTGGGAAATGTGTTCCCCACTGAATCCCTGCTCCAAAAGACATGATAAATAAGGTGACTGGCAGATAACTGGCCTCTGCAGTGTTGCTGGTTATCTTCATAAACCGTTTTCAGCTGGTCCTCCCATGGTGAGCTTCAGGAAGAGCAAGGAAGCCTCAGAGTCAGAAGTTGCAGCTCATCCTCTATGGGCAGTGGGTCTCTGCACTCCAGTAGGTCCCTGGATCTTTTTCTTCCACATCTGGAAATGGGAAATCTCTCTACTGCCTCTGGCTACTAAGGGTTCCTTAGGTTTATGTAACGTTTGCACAGTGTAAGGTACTATATGAACACTCAGGATTATTTTCCCTCTTTGAGCCTATTGCTTAGCAGAGAAACCTCTCTCTTAACCTGAGCCTACTGCAAAAGATCCAGGTACTATTTTTTTCCTTATCTATTCATTGTTTCCTAGATTATTTCAGTATTATCCTGCAGCAGTTTTGAAGCCGTTGAATACTGCTTAGCAGTAGTCTCTCTCCTCTGCTTATGTCTTGGTAATTTTACCTGAAGACTGGCTTTTCTCAGCGGGATGGACTTGACTGGAAGAGTGGGATTCACCTCTGCCCAAACCTCTTCACAGTTGTAGCTACTTAATTAAAGTCACTTTATGGTCTGTTCTTCAAAGAGTACAAATGCTGCTTTTTTTGCCAGCTCTCTTGGAAAATGGAGCTTTTAAACTCTTCAGTGAGATGTTCTTTCTTCTCTAAGGTCACTCATACTTAGTTACCTTGAAAAACTCAACTTTGTTTACTTCATGGCTTCGGCGAGAGACTGTTTTAGTCTGGTCCACAAAAAGCCCATTTCTGTATTTCTGGAAGCACAGTTTCTTTAAATTATGTGCTTTCTGCTTCTCTTCATTTTCCACAACTTGAGAGCGAGAAGAGCACTGCAAAAAGATCTTTTTTTTTTTTTTCTTTATCCACTGTGAGTATAAAGCTTCGTGATTTAATTTTTTTGCCTGCCATTTCTACACCACAGGAATAAAACACACACTTGCCTAAAAATAGCTTATAACACTTGATTCTTTTCCAATGCTTCCTCCACCAACTATGGAAACTTCCAGATGCTGTGGAAAAGTCTTATGGGTTTCTCTTCTCCTCCCACCTTGCTCTCCCCCTCCAGAGAAGGGGATGTGTACTTAGAATAGGGGTGAAAAGAGAAAAGTTGATCCTTCTGGGTTCGGCTGCGTGTTCCTGCTAATGAATGTCTTGCAGGTGTGAAGTTACCACCTATACTGGGAGGGCCACCATATGGTTAGAGTCTGGCAATTAGAAATTCCTGCACATATGGATCCGTTTTCTTTTCTATTAATCATTCATCTCAGGTTGAATTATTTCCTTTTTCTCCCTTCTTTGTTGGTTCCGTGCTGAAGGGCTCCTCGCTCCATTGTACTCCAAATCTAATTAGCAGCTTGAGTTTCTGGGCTCTGAGGATGAGAAGCTGAATTTTGAGAGTTTTGGGGAGACGAATGCAGCGTGCTTGGGGTTTGAGGCCCCGTGGAAGGTGTTGCTTTCAAAAAGAAAAAAAATGGTGTAAAAATGGCAGCTCTCTGAATCAGTCTCTTGAGAAAGAGAGCGTGTTAGACTCAAACCCAGCATTCAAGGAGCTATTTGATAGATCCTATAGATAAACTTGTACTGGCTCTGTCTGGGATGGAGTTAACTTCCTTCAGAGCAGCTGGAGGGGCTGTGGTGGGGATTTGTGGCTACGTGGTGCTGATAAGGCACCGACATTCTGGCTCTTGCGCAGGGTCGAGGCTTTACTCTGTTCCCACTCTGCCCAGTGAGTGGGCTGAGGGTAGGCCTGGGAGCTGGGCAGCTGACCCAACGTGGCCAAAGGGATGTTCTGTACCCTAAAATGTTAGAGCGAGCCATAAAAACTGGGCTAGAGAAAGAAGAAACAGGGGTTGGCTTCCAAGGTGGCCATTGTTTGCAGACTGGCTGGGCATTGGTCTGCCTGTGGGAGATGGTGGGTGGAGTTCCCGTGCTTATTTCTCTCTCTTGTTATTCTTTCCTTCACCTATTAAACTGTCTTTGTCTTGACCTACAAGTTCTCTGACTTCTTCCTGGTTTCTCTCCCTGTCCCGCTGGAGCAGTGGGGAGAGAGTGTCTGTGTAGGTGCTTGACTCCTGGTACGTTCCCTAATCAAAAGACATTATCGTGACTTCTGAACTTCCACTGCTCTTTGAATTGTGGCTTTTGTGAGCTGCTTATCTTAATAGTGCTGACTCTTCAGAAGGAACGGCCTCGCTGTCAGCGTGGTAGGGTTAGTCTGATGATGCTAACACACACTTCTAGACTTCTTCACAGGCCTTGGACCTCTGAAAAATCAGAGCCTGCCTGTTGATTACACTCTAAGCATTCATTAGACCGTGGGTTTAGAAAGTGGCAGCTCTGGGTGATGCTTCAGAGCTGGAAGGTGAAGCGTTGCAGAATGAAAAGAAATGGAAGCGAAGGCAGAAAGATTTCTAACCAGTTTTCATCTATATTTTGAAATACAAGCAAACCAGATTTAAAATCCAATGGAAATGATTTTAACTGCAGCTCGTGAGCTTACATTAATGGTGGGGAAAAAGCCCATTGAGAAACATGGACAATTAATGGCTGTGTGAATGGATCTTAAATGTTGTGTTGTGCCAGGTTCATCTGTTTCCTTTCAGATATCTGTTTTGCCCTGTAGCTATTGTTGGCTACCTTGTGTTTTCTCTCCAAAGAAGATCCTTTTGTTTCATATTCAACTTTTTAAGTCAGCGATCATTCTCTCTACTGAAGGCTGTTCTTTCATGTCAGATCACACTTCTCTACTTCTAGGTCTCACAGAAAAAGAAGTCAACCCAGAAGACATAAAACAGAGGATCAGAAGTCTCTTGGGGATGTCATGGCTATGGAGACTGCCTTGGAAGATGTGAAAGTCAAAGAGGAACTGAAGAGAGGGACGGATCTAGAGGAAGAGGAGAGAAGCAAAGCGATGGAAGGAGAAGGTGAGGGCTGATGGCAGCTCACTTCAGTGAAGAACTGGAGCTCTCTCTCAAACACATTTGTAAATAACTTGTCTGCTGTAGTTTATTTCTCTTAAAATATCAGTGGAGTCTTTCCCAATGTGAAATCTGTGCTCACTGAAATCCACCATCATTTATACCAGCAATTGATTTTCCCCTCTCTTTAAGGATTCAGTCCAAATAGCTTTCTTGGCAGGGCTTGGAAATTCTGCCCAAAACTATTACAGATTTGTAAAAATATATATTCGAGGAGGGATATTTTAAAATATTTCATAGAGAAACAAACAAATACATTTTGTGTCCTCCTCTGAAAAGGAATGATTTGTGCATTCCTTTGTGCAATTGGTCTTTCCCTTATCCCCCCTTCCTCCCCATTTCATACAGAGACTGTAAATAAAGTCAGCCTTGGGTCGTGTGGGGTCCGCAGCTGCCGCGTGTGTCCGAGATGCAGATTTGGTTTTCCTCAAGCCTAGCCCTAGGAAGGAAGCTTTTCAGCTTCCTTGTGTACAAAAGGTTGCAGTTCTTGCTGGGAGTAAGCTGCCTTTTCCCCCCCCTAACGTGCACAGTTAAGGAGTTGATGTGTGCGTGATGCTCTCTCTCTTTGAGGCACTGGAGCGTTTCATAAACACGAGTGAATTCATTTTCATATATTGTTTATATCCATTATCTGTTTACTGATGCTGCAAACTGTTTAGAGAGCCTACATAATGATCTGCAAGGAAATTTGTGGGAAAAGAAATGAGGTCTTTGTTCAGTTCCAGAGTCTCTTAGCTGGACAGTGTAAGGGAAAGAGGGGTTTGGAAATCGCTGCTGTACAGAGCAGGAGGAGCACAGTGCAGAGAGGTCGTTCCTGTTGCCCTAAGCTTCTGTCAGCAGTGTGTTGAATTGTCTGCTCTTAGCTCTTGTACAAGTTTAACAGTTGATATTTCTAATAAATAACCTGAAAATGCTGATATCCCTTTAGAGACAAGTGACAAGGACAGGTCTGTGAGCCTTAAAACGGCAGAGGAACAATAAAAACCCCGCTCTAGCTGAAGAGGTTCCGAATCAGACACTTAGATTACATGTAAAGAGCTCTTTAGATGTTAGCACAGGAGGGCAAAACTTATTTTTAGCGCCGTTGCAGTCACTAGAAGTGGACTGTTTGCCTTGCAGGTTCTGAGGGCTCTAGTGCTCAGTGTGGCTGGTAGCAAATACGTGAGTTCCTCAATGCAATACAGCAATTAAATACCAACAAGTTCTCTAGTTTTCTACATCCCACTGTCTGCAGTACCTCTCACGAATGTTTAATTCTGAAAAAGCAAATAGCATCTGTTTGGATGGCCCTGCTCATGGCAACTTAACCCCCGCCTACTCTTCCTTTTTCTACTCCTCTGGTTTTAATTTGGCTTCATTTTCTATTTACACCAGAAAAGGTGACGTTGAGGAGGAAGAATGAGATTTCAAAGTAGGTTTTATGCTTCATGTTTATTATTTGGACTAGCCAAGTATTAATAACTCGATTCTGACCTAGATACCTTAAGGTGTTTTCGTTTGCTTTTTATGACTCAGCTCTATATTAATAATTTATTACATTTCTATTAACGTATTTAGAATTCATAGCAGGTTTTCTTGGGGCTTGAAATGAAAAAGACAAAGAGTCTTTAAGCTTTGCTCTTCTCTGCAGCATAAACCTCACCGGTCAGCGGGTGTTACCTGTTAAGAGTTCTGCAGACTTGGGCCATGTATCTTACAGGATGCTGGCGTTTTTGTAACAGGAGAAAAAGCAATGAGGTGCCCAGCTACATGACAGTTGGGTGTTATTGTCCACCACGCCTCATTAAATATCATTCCCACATAAGCTCTCGAGTGCTGCCGTCGTAAACTAAGAATGTAATGACGCAGAGCAGCGCCGCGGTCCAGGCGCCAGCAAAGCAGAAGTGAAAACCTTGCTGCTGTTATCTGTATATAACAGCAAATTGGGGCATCATTGTTTTTGAGATGACTGTTTGCTGTCTGAGGGTTTTTACTTCAGGCAAGATCTCAGGAATTGGGCAACTGTCTAGAGCTGTCTGGTAATGGCTGGTGTCTTGCTGGGAGTTTCAGCTAATCTCTGTGCTTGTGCTTCTGCTAGATTAATAAGTGTAATTTACAATTTCTTTTTGACCTGTTGACAGTACCAATTATTTAACTAAGTTGTGGCTAAATTACTACTGCTGAAGTCCATTTCTCATTGTCTTTGCCCAGTAGCAGGAGATCCTGCTCTAGCAGATGACGCCCGGACTCTTGTAGCAGCTTTTTATAATCTCATTGCCCAAAGCCACGGTGTCTGCTCCTCTGAAACAGGGGGGATTTCCCCACCAACACCCCTTCCCCTCGAGGTATTGCGTACCTGCAGCTTCAGTGCCCTTTCTCTAGTATTTCAGCTTATCTCTAGAGAAGCACCATCTCCAGCCGTGTCACCGTCAAACCCCATCGTTTCCCGCGCGTGCCTTTCTTCTTCAGTGGGAGGGCAGCCCGTAGATGTTCCTCCCTTAACCTGCTGCATTGATTTGGGCATAAAGATCCCTTTCCTGAAGTATCCAGGATATCCAGATAGGGACCTTGACTCTTCCCTTGCTTTTTCCTGGCTTCTGATTTTATGGATTTGCTTGCAAAGTAGTTTGTTCATCTTAATGCAGAAACTTTTAAACAAAGTTCTCCGTGCCAGCTGCTGTCGGATTGCCCATTTAGAAGTCAATAAAGTGGTGAATGGCATTTGTTTTGTTGCTGGGTAGAGAATTCTCCAAGTGTATAGAGAGTAAATATGATCTGGTTTTGTGCAACTGGGGAAAAATCCAATTTGCCGTTCGTTCAATATGTTTGTTTCTCTAAGGAAATTCAATATTCCTTTCTCTGTGATGGAACAAACCAGTTTATCCGAGGGACTGCCTACACAAGTACAATAATAACTACTTGGGCTGGGCTTGTTCCCATTTTTATAAATTAGTGTAAATAAAGCGATCAAACCAGATTTTGGGGAAGGTTAAGGTATTTTTGGTTTAGGTATCCCCTGGGAGATTTCAGTGGAGATTTTAGCGCTTCATTTTATTGTGGGATTATTCACCTCCTCTTTTCAAACCCTTCCTCCTGCAGGTACCTTGTTGTTATGAGAGGGTTAATCTGATCTTCTGTTGACTAGATGGGGCCGGCCAGCTTTAGTCTGGTTCTTAATGGAGGAGTCTGAGGAGGCTGGGATTGGGGAAGCATCACTGTTAGGGTGATGCTTCCCATCCTGTTAGTGGGAAAATGACCTTTTGTAGCAGAGTCATTTAGTCAGAGCGTCTGCAGGTGAAAAACAATCTCTTATGAAATAAATCGAGCGCTGGCATCTGTCCGTGGAGCATCTATTATTTACTTTCCTTTCAGTGAACTCATAACTTCATTCATGAAGCGAGGGAAGAGCTGGGCGAAGGGAAGGTTGCATCATTTCAGATGGAACAAGGCAAGATGCGAAGGCATCTTCTGTCCTAACCTAGAGATGCTCTCTCGGTGGCCAGTAGGGATTTTAATTGCTGCTGTAAAATCCAAATGTGTGGATCCTGGAAGAGAGTTATACTGGGAAGAGAGGTGGGGAGGACTTTTATGGGTCATTACTGCTGCTGGCGGAAAAGAATGGTGCCGTCTGTCTGCTCAAGAAGTGTTTCTGTTGTCAGGGCTGTGTAAGAGACCTGCGGCTACGGAGATGAGCGGCAGTAAGTGAGGAGAAACAGGGACAAATGGAGCGAGTGTTAGGAAAGGGTGCCCAGTGCTGGAAGAGGTTTAGTTCAACGCTGTACTTTGTGCTTTAACGGCATCCTTTTCAAAGACCTTACAGTAGAAATCTCTTGGCAATAATGCTTCAGGTATCTTTGCTCAGTTCTTCATTCGATGATCTGCAGAGGCCCCTTCCAACCCCTCACATTCTGTGATTCATTTCCTAGGGCTGTTGAGCGCGTTGACGCGCGGTAACGCTCAGATACGAGCTGTGCTCTCAAGTGGAGGGAGCAGCAGTCAGGGTGTTCACGAGGTTGGGGCAAGCCGGGGATGGGGAAAGGTGATCTCCAAACCTTTTTTGATTGGGCTTCTTTATTGGCAAAGAAAATTTGAGTGCACCTCCCAGTACACGTATATTTATTTATCCAATCTATAGGTGTACCTGTGCTCATAGATTATCATGGAACGTGCACAAAAATAGAGATTTAGAAAAGGATGAGATAAAGATCAAATAAACACTACTTTGAATGTACGTTTTTATTTATTAATGGTACAAAAATATCTTCTTCCTGCACCCCACTGGATCACAGAATCACAGAATGGTGGGGGTTGGAAGGGACCTCTGAAGATCGCCGAGTCCAACTCCCCTGCCAGAGCAGGACAGAACCAGAGCAGATCACTCAGAAGCATCCAGACAGGTCTTGAAAGTCTCCAGAGAAGGAGACTCCACCACCTCTCTGGAGAGTCTATTCCAGTGCCCTGTAATCCTTACAGGAAGGAATTTCTTCCCCATGTTGAGGTGAAACTTCCTGGGTGGATGGTTTTATGCACCCCACTTTGGAGACTAGTGAGGCAAGAGACTTGAAGTACAGAGTCAGGCCTAACGTCATATATTTGTTGATGTGTTTTTTTGGCACGCTGTCCAGTTTCATAGGGGTTTAGATACTTTCCCTCTAGGCAGCATTCATGTTGGCAGCCTTTCTGCTCCAGTCAAGAATTAAATAGTCCATAGAAACGACACGAGTCTTTTCTTTCTAAAGTGGGCTTCTCTAAGGCGGTGCTGAAGTCCAGCTGAATGTGTCTACAGCTTTCAGTCTGCCTGTTTGAAAGGAAGAATCAGCCTGTACTGTAACGTGTTGGCCCAGCTTCGGAGCTTTGTGTTGAAAGGAGGAAAATACTAAATGCCCAGAAATCTTGGCCTGTGAAGCTAAATGTTGCCTCTTATTTTGAAACAGGAGACTGCAAAGTGAAGGTCCGTCCTCCCAAAGTAAAATGTGAGAGGAAGAAGAAACACCTTTTCCAGCACCATCTGCAAGCACCCCAACCTCCTCTGCAGCAGCAGCAGCCGCCACTGCCACCACCTCCTGCGCCCCAGCAGCAGCTGGCAGAGGATGAGGCACCAGCAGCACGGCCACCGGTACCCCCAGCAGTACCCACATCATCCACAGCAGCAAAGAGCTTGCCCCCAGCTCCCCTGAACATTATCCAGCCCTCAGAGGCACCGGTTGAGGAAGATGATTTCAAACCTCGGCCGATCATTCCCATGCTTTATGTGGTTCCACGGACCAAAAAGGTGGTGTTTGACAAGGAGCGCATGTCCTGCCAG
This sequence comes from Chloroceryle amazona, assembly GCA_027560015.1. Taxonomy (NCBI): domain Eukaryota; kingdom Metazoa; phylum Chordata; class Aves; order Coraciiformes; family Cerylidae; genus Chloroceryle; species Chloroceryle amazona. Next base: position 83,069 of record JANHFX010029544.1, on the reverse strand, counting down.
CAGGCGTTTGAGCAGTTTGCCACCCAGAAGAGCCCAGGTTGGCGGGAGCAGACGGTCCCTGTGGAAATCCCGGTGAAGGAGGAGGAGAATGCAGAAGCAGAAAACACAGGAGTCACTCCAGAGGTCAGTGATTTACGGGTATGTGTGGCCAGGGAGGAGACTGTAAGATTTGCTAGTTTCAAGCAACAAGTTGAGGACCAGAGCTGGATTGGGAGGAGTCGGGTTGTGCCTGAGCCTCCAGTGGAGTAGTGCTGTGGTGGTGAGCCACAGGGTGCTTTCTCAGGGAGAAACTGCTGATTTCATAGAATCGTTCAGGTTGGAAAAGCCCCTTGGGATCATCAAGTCCCACCATTAACCCTACTCCACCATGTTCACCCCTAAACCACGTTCCTCAACACCACATCTGAACGACACTTAAACCCATCCAGGGAGGGGGACTCAACCCCCTCCCTGGGCAGCCTGTTCCAGGGCCTGGCTGCTGCTGCTGGGAAAATTTTTTCCCTAATGTCCAGACAAAACCTCTCCTGCTGCAGCTTGAATCCCTCCCCTCTTGTTCTGTCGCTAGCTACCTGTGAGTAGCTACCAGCACTTCCCCTCACGGTCCAGTCCATCACTGCATGGATGCTGGCTGATTAATCAAACTTGCTATTGCCTTCAAACGATAAAGCAGAGAATCTCGTTT
>JANHFX010029544.1:71222-82287 GCA_027560015.1 Chloroceryle amazona | reverse complement strand
GATAGAAAAGTAACAACATTCAAATTAACACATATATTAGAAATCATTACTTTTAATTTAAAATATCTAATAGAATTCCACACCGACCGGCACACCTTTCCTGTCCGTGTTTTAAGGTAGAACAGCTGCAGACTGGAGTGGAAAAAAACCCAACCCTGTGCTTTGCTGGGCTGCCGCGAGTAGCGTCACCTCTGCTCGCTCCGGCGTGGCGAGGAATGTGCTTGGATTTCATCCTCAGTGCTGCAGCACTGCTGCTTGTCCCTGCGATTGTGAAGCAAAGCGCCCGGCGCTGGCCGTTTCTAGTGCCGAGTCCCTCACCTCTCAGTGCCCTGCAGCAACAAGGGCTGCAAGCCCCTGTGATGAGGATCCATTGGGTACTTAAGAGTGCTGGCTGAGAGACGGGGCAGTGGGGGCAGGACAATATTGATCTGCTTGTGATAAATGCACGGTAATGCTCTAGTGAAACATTTCTGGTCCTGTGTGCCCTGCGCGTAACTCTGCTGGACGTCTGAGTCAGCAGTGTGATTGACCAGGCTTTTCATAAGCTCGTGGAATTGGCAGGTTTGAAGGTGTTGTGATTGTAAGGAAACTTTGTAGTTTACCTTTACCCCATGTCTTAAGAAACAGCATTGCCTTCATCTCCTCCGCTGCTTGGCTTGGGAAGCTTTAGCCAAAAGGCAGGGAAAAGTTTGCTGTGCGAATTGAAGAGCTCTTTACGATGAGGACTCTGCCTCTCTTCTGTACTCTGCTTGCCAAGGTATTTTGGGGGTTCCCATCTAGCTGCTTCTTCTGCTTTCTTACAGACTGCTTCTGCTTTTTCAAAAATGAAGATGGAGATAAAAAAGAGTCGTCGTCACCCCCTGGGCAAACCACCAACCCGCTCCCCACTGTCGGTAGTTAAACAGGAGACCTCGAGTGATGAGGGTGAGTGAACTGGCACTAGAACTGCGTGTGCCTCTTGTCCTAGCTGAAAAGTTGCTGAAGCCATTAACATAATTGGATGCCCTGAAACTTCTTGTGTTACACTTAACTGATAGAAAATGCAGCATGTTCCCATTTTGATAACCCAGCTGGAAACAAAATTCATCCGTGGGAGGTGTCCCTTCTCACCTCCCACCCTTTTTTCTCTCAAGAAAAATATTTTGCTGGCTGCAGAATGAGGCAGCATTTTGGGCAGAGGGAAAAGAGTTCACAGAAAATAACATCTCAAAGTAAAAGCTCCATCTTCGATACTGCATTAAAATGAGATCTGCTCACCTCAGAGGGAGGAGGAGGTTACAGATCTGCTGTTCTGTTTATGGGAAAAGCTAATTCTAACTTTTTGGCTTTTTAATTCATGTGAATATTGGGGTCCAGCTTTTCTTGGCAGATCCAGGAATGAGAATTAGAAAGTCTCTCGGTGCTTAACTGTACATCACTGATGTTTCTTTTCCCACATTCCAGTCACTGTGAATGCTGTAACAGTCTAGATGCCAAAAAAAAAGAAGAAAAAAAAGGCTCTCATCTCTCACTTGCGTTGTGTGGTGTAATTTACCCCTTCTGGGTCTTGCCTACGTTATAACCTATATAGAAAATACAGACACATACAGTAGAATATAGGAGATTCCACAGGAAGAAGCTCTTTTCATGCTGGGGCAGTTACGTGAAGGTGTGGTTGGCAGTGCCTGCTTTCAAATTACTTAAAACTTCAATATTCAAAAGGATAACGTCCCTTCAGAGAATATAACCCCTGATTTTAGAGAAGCTTCGTGTAGGGAGGGGACGTTCTGCACGTACCTGTAGCTCCATTTCCTCACCAAGGGTGATGCTTTCGATGTCTTGCGTACGTGTAATGTGGATTGAAGCGCTGAAAGGCAGCTGAGACTACAGAAGTTGTTTTGGTGGGAGACCTTGCAACAAACTTTGTGCTGAAGGATCCTCATTAGATGGATTCTTTCCATCGTTTTGACTCGTCGGGTGGTGCGCGGGGACTTCGCTGGCTGACTCAGGAGCAGCTTTCTGTGCAAGCTGGCATTTCTTGGGGACTGATTTACAGCACTGTTGGGCAAAATCTGATCAGATTCATCCCTTTCCTGCCAGGGAATAGAAGCAGCTCTCTGTACACCTTGCTTTTTCAGGACTAATGTGTAAGGATGATGGGAGGCTGCAGTGAGGAAGAGCGTGCATGTAAATTAAGGGAGTGCATATGCTACAGTAAGATTCGGCTGAGACAAATTGTTGGTCTTTTCTGCTTGTGTGTAGCTTGCTTGGACGGCAGGAGCCGTGCTGAACGCTGCGTGTCACCCAGAGTCTGTCCTGGGATGAGTGAAGGTGCTGATAACACAGAACAGTCATTTCCTTTTGTCTCTCTCTGTCACTCTGGATTATGATGCTGGTTTCATTGATTTCACTGCTATCATAAATCCTCCCTTGTTTGCTGATGTGCTTTGACTCAAATCTGGAGAAACGCGTGGCTTGGTTTTGGGCTTGTGTCTTCAAATGCCATCAGAGGTGCTTGATTTCTTCCGAAGAGTTGAGCTCTGCTTTGGGAGAAAGACATCATGAAAACATCAATCTGTGGACCTGAGGTCACTGGTCTTACTAGAATTTTGCCCGTGCCTCACACGAGGTGTGGACACAGGCACACGTGTAGCTGGAGTTCAGACTGTAGAACACGTCCTTGTAAATCTGTTCTGCTCCGAGGGCCAGCTCTGGTCCCCTGGGCGCTGACCTGGCAGGAGCAGTTATCTCCTCTAGGATGCAAAGCCTGACTCGCCTGCTGCGAGGCTGCTGCCTCTTGTCTCCCTTCCCAGCAGAATCCTCTGCAGTGCTGTGGAGAAGGCTGTGGCGTCAGCAATTATCGTTCGCCTTTGAATACCAAGAGAAAAATAATACTACAGTAAGAAAAGACAGCTTTTAGGAAGTAACTCTCATCTGAAGTGTGACAGAGATACAGAGTCAGTAAAAAAAAGGACTGATTAATTAAGCAATGAAATTTCCCATGTTGTCTGGCAAATGTTTTATCAGATTAGTTGGGGGGTGCATTTAAAATCTGAGATGTCAGCCTAGCCATTAGTGTTTCCCTACAAGGTCTTTTTATCCTTTCTGGTGACCTAAGAGTCTGAAAAGCTTAAAAGTGAGGTAGAAACGGGGAGGAGACTTAGACTTGTTGAGACCAGGCCATTAACTGCCTATTTCCAGTAATTAACAGTGAAACATTGAACAGTTTGGTTTAATGTGCTGAGCTCTGGGGATAATGTTTCACCAAGATGTTTTCGAACTCCCCTGGCCAAATTTCTTCTTTTGGAAACTTTGCAGATTGACAGTGCAATGAGTGCACTTAGTCCAGTGCAGAAAATGTCTTTTGACACTTACAGGGATTCAGAATTCTTTAATGAGGAATGGGAAGAAACTTGGACCCCCAAACCGACACAAATGGATTCTGCGGTGGTTTAATTGCAAAATGCCAAGGGCCTTTTAAAGGTTTTGTAAAAACAAGAAATTAGCAAACTAATTAGCACAAGCAGTACCTATCAGAGCTCTGGCAGAGGAAGAGGGTGGTGGTGAATGCAAATTGAAGGCTTAGTGGTGTGTGCTCGATGGAAGTAGCTGGGAAGCAATCACAGAAAAGTGAAAAATGCAAACTTGAACCCAGGATATCTTGTGGCTGAGATTTGGTTTTGCAGAAGCAGGTACGAGATGTGCTTTGGGAAGGTTCAGGCTTCCTCCTGACCGGTGGGAGCTGGGAGCTGGCCTGGCCAAAGGGGGATTTCCCTGCATTTGCATCGTGTGTTTTGAACTTGGCTTCACTCAAAGGACGCTGGAGGTCTCTGCAGCTAGAAAGGGGAGAGTTATGAAGGCAGTAAATCCAGATTCTCTTCCTCCTGCTTCCTCATGGCCAGTTCCATCAGGTCATTGGTGTCTCTGTCTTGTCTATCCTACCCCTAAAGCGGAGCTGGTATCCATTAAGGAAGTATTTGAGGCATACACATCTGAGGAACCACGGATGAGCTCTTCTGGACCATCCAAACACTGGCCATGGATGAGTTGAAAGCTTTTCTGGAATGTCCAAACGTCGGCTGTTTAACCCCCACACCTTGCTGCGTTTTGCCTCTACTCTCTGTAAGCAACTTTGCCTCTACTGACTGTCCAGTGTTTTAGCTTTGTTTTGTTTTGTTTGTTTTTATCCTTCTTAGAAACCTTTCCATTTTCTGGCGAGGAAGACATGAGTGACCCAGAGGCTTTGAAATCTTTACTGTCCTTCCAGTGGAAGAATAAAGTCCATAATTTCCCAGCCGAAAGAAAATTCAACGCGGCCGCTGCCCTGAGTGAGCCATACTGTGCTGTCTGTACCCTCTTCTACCCCTACAACCAGGTAATTCCTGACACTGCTCAGAAGGACAGGTCCCTGGTGGCTCCTGAGGAGTGGCCTCTAAGTTAGGATGCAGAACTTTCGATTAACAAAAGAAGGCTCCTGCAAATTTACCCAGCAGAGCAGCCCATTTGGCCTCGGCAGAGGCGGTGGATGGAACCTTTTGGTGTTCTTTTCCTTGGCTTCTCTGGCTTTCTCAGTTTGCATCTTTCAAAATCACAGTTGAAGAGCTTTTTGCACTGCAAACACTATTTCATGCAGCAAAATGATGCCACGCTGGGCATGTGATCGCTCTTGTGTAGGTACCAGCCTGGGCTGCTGAATATATGCAAACAAGCAGCAAAAGAGAAATCTACTGAGTAAGCACATGTCTTTTCTCTTTTTTTGGGTTTGTTTGGAAACTACCAATATGCTCTGGGATATGTTCTGAGCAGAAAAAGCAGAATTTATCAGTTGAATGAGTTATTTGCCCAGTTGTGTATTGATTTGCTCTTACATGCTTAGAGAGCCAAATCTGGCTTTGGGTGTCCACGAGGAATACGTGCCTTAGATGTGTTCTGCAAAAAAGCAGAGCCCACCTCCCCCTTCAATAAAAATCTCTTTGATTTATTATACAGAACGGAAATAAAATATCTGTTCTGATTGCTGGCTGTTGTTGTATAATGGTTGTAAGGAAAACTGGGTACAGCTGGGCTGGTTTAATCCATTGGTTTTAGCTCTGCTCTGCTACCAGAAACCTTGAAATGTCCTTCAGGAGAAATTCTTGCAGGAGGAGTAGGGAAGGATGCCAGAAGAATGGGAGAGAGGGAGGAAAGATTTTGGGTTTATTAATATTTTCCTTTTTTTTTTTTCACCCTTGGTTTTTTCACCTGCAGTTCAGGTATTTAGATTTTTTTACAGAAGAAAAACAGGGGAAGTTTCTCATTTTTCTAATGCTTTGAGCTCTTTAAAGAAATTAGAGATGCCAGTAGAAGCCTAAGGAAGAGAGAGAGGAGCAAAAGGCAGGGCTGGGGGTGTGCAGGAGAAGGCAGGATTTAAAGTTTGCTGTTTGTGCTGCTGGGTGCCAGGTGTTGGATGACTTCTTCTGCAAGGGGAGCGCTCTGCCTCGAAAGTTAAAGCTGTGACCAGGGAAGAGACGATGCCATATGATAATTTTCTCTCTTAAAGTCCTTACAGATGGATAAAGAAGCTGTCCCAGCCTCTGCAGGGGAGCCCACCACTTTCGTCCACCTTTCTAAGTGCGGACAGAAGACCAAACCTCTGATCCCAGAGATGTGCTTTACCTCAAGCGGAGAAAACACAGAGCCCCTTCCTTCCAACTCGTACATTGGAGAGGATGGAACCAGTCCCTTGATATCCTGTGCCAAATGCTGCCTGCAGGTTCATGCTAGTGAGTGTTTCCTTCTCCACCAAAGCGTTTCGGGTTCTGAGACACAAGTTTTTGTTGCCTGGATTGGAATCCCTTCTGGGTGTTCTTGCTCTACCCATCACTCCCACACCACTAGTCCGAGTGCATATCCTGGTCCCTCTTGGCAATTGCTGATCTGAAAAATACTCACAAATATTCTTTTTCCTGTTTGTTATGTTGGCTGATTCTTCTCTGTCTCACAAAAAAGTTTCTTTCTTTGGTTATCTTCTGGGTTTTTTTGTTGGGTTTTTTTTTTGTAATAAAGCAGAAATCACCAAGCTGACCGTGCTCTCTTGGCTTGTTCAAATATTGGTCTGCTGGCTAAAGCTGTATTGTTCTTGCCTGCATCGGAGATTGTGGAGCTATCTCGGAGTTGTTTTATTAGTGTCTGTGTTACTGTTGGTAGCAATGGCACTTGATTACAAAAAGGAACATATGTCACTTTGTTTCCTGATGGTTACGTCTAGAAGAAGATCTGATGAATCCTGGTAGAATGCACCTCCACTCAGGATTGTACATCTCCTTAACATTTGCACTCGTACTGGGAGATGTGACGAGTTACTGTTCAGCTGTTCGATCTTGACAGATGGGAAATCTTATTTGAGTTGCATCAGCTGGAATGACTTTTGTTGTTCCAATTTTATAGCCCACAGGTCGCGGTGCAGCTCAGGACTGTCTCTGGTGGAGAACTAGAAAGCAGCTCTTATTTCTCTGCTGCATCCCTGATTTGTGGTCACTTCTGGCTAATAAGAGCCTAGGATGCAGAGCGAGCGTGAGGATAAAGGCTGCTTTGGAACTTCACAAATTGCAATCAGAAGAGAGCTGCTGCATCTTGTACATCCATACGTCTTCAATAGAGCAGCCTCTCAAAATGGTTTCAGTGGCCAGATTCTATTTAGGAATGGAGGGATGTGGGCAAGGTGATGTTACTCTGCGGGCTCAGGCAGGGTGCAGAGAAATTTAGCTTTCTATTTTGGCTGTGCTTTACCCTTGAGGATAGGACAGGAGTTAAATCTAGTCTGACGTGGTCTCCAGTGTCTTGTTTCCTTGTCGCTGTTTGTACTTCTAGACTGTGATACCCCCTTGACTTTGCTGCAAAGAATCCATTTGCTTTTATGATAGGCTTGTGGCGTTGAGGTGTATTTTGGTTAATCTGGCAGCATGCTGTAAAACCAGTCGGCAGTCTGCTCGTTCTCGAGCAGTGCCCTCGCCCCACTGTGCTGGGTAATGACACCAGCAAGGACGTTCAGAGAAGGAAGCTTTATGTGAAGGTTTCTGGTCTTTTAAAAGCCATCTAAAGAGCCTCCTTTTCTTGTTCCATTAGAACCATCCTTACGGGTTCAGTAACTGTGACTGTTTCTCCCCTCAGATCCCCTAGTCCAGCTCCTGTGATCCTGAAGCAAGAAACCAATGCTGAAATTTCAACCTATTCTACACCATTTTGATTTCAGCAAAGGGTGGTGGTTCCTCTTCTGGCCCAGTTTCCAATTCTTTAGCCTCAGCACCGCTGCCTGTTTGCTAGGGCTGGGTTGAATCTGCTTTCTTCATTTGCCATATAATAAAAAGAGACTTCAGATGTGGAAACCAGCTGGGGATCTATATTATTGACTTTTTTTGACATAATGTTTATCTGGTTAAGTGGGTGATTTTTATAAATCAGGTTATTGTGGCAATCTCAGTGCTTTCTTTTAAGTTTAATTTGGTAATTGGAGACTCCCAGGCCGCAATTTAATGTTCAGTTTTGTTAGACTAGGGAAGGCCATGGGATGAACTTTGTGTTAGTTGAGATGCTGGCCAGTGATCTGTGATGTGTTTAATTTTCTGCTGCGGGGTTTTGGGGAATCACGTAGATCCAATTTTTCAAACTTATTTGTATGTCTTGGCCCTGTTGTTGTCGGTGGCAAACCTCGGGCCCTTTTATGGATTTTTAAGGGCTGTTTTGGTCTCATTTCCCTGTCATTGTAACGAGCATAACACCACTATTTTAGTGCTGCAGAGAAGCAGTAGGAGGATTTGGTGCTTGAATATTCGAGTTGTTGACGCTTGAGAAAGTCAGGTGTTTCTAGCACTTCAGATAACCAGAAATTAGTATTAGTTTCACAGAATGTTAGACCAGAACATACTGTTAAATCTGTGAAATGCTTGTATTTAATTTCCTTGCAATATTAATGGATTTTGTCCTTCCTCATAACACCACTTAGCAAAGATGACTGCTTCAGTCAGGCTGAAACTCAGTGGTCTCACCTGTTTTGATGTGTGAGTGCATCCCAGCAGTAGTAGCATCACATCCGAGCCTCATTCTTGCCTGAAGGATCAACCTACTGCTGTTGTAGCTCTTTCAAAAGAGAGGAAAAAATAATGTTGAGCTACACGTGCATGGATTTTTTGTTCCTTTTTAGATCTGCTGGTCCCAAATTCCGTGCTCCCTTCCCCAAAGTCAAATTCCTTATGGCTTTTGTCCGAGCTGAGACAGATGAATGTAGTTACCCAAATGCTACACCTGATTTTAAAGCTGCTTCTGAACTGAAAAGTCAAGAAGTGGAGGCTAGAGATACGTTAGCAGAACTCTGAAGGCTGTAACTCCTTTTCTTTCAGGCTGTTACGGAATACGTCCAGACTTGGTGAATGAAGGTTGGTCTTGCTCGCGGTGCTCAGCCAACGCGTGGGCAGCGGTAAGCATCGACTCCTCTGGGGCCAGCCCAAAGCCTGCTGGGGGGATGAATTAAATACTGCAACAGAGATGGGTGCTGGGGGTTTGCCTTTGTATCCCAGATGTGCTCTAATCATTTTTTGGGAAGGGCAGGCAGGCTAGTAGAGGTTTTTTTGTCCCGTTCTGAAGGAGTTTTGTTCCTACAGGAATGTTGCCTGTGTAATCTCAGGGGAGGAGCTCTTCAAATGACCACTGATGGGCGGTAAGTGATGGGTTTTAGTCATTTTTGTCTTCCATACTGCATCTAATCTTCTAGTGTTGTGCATTTGGTCTCGTTGCTGAGCTAGTTTTGGTGTTAGGGAGGTAACCGCTACTCGCTGCCTTGATTGAGTAACTCTGCTTCCTTACACTCCTCTCCAGGCTTCTCAGTAGCAAAGATAACGTGGCTCGGAACTCTTGTTGAATTTGGTTCTCACTCAGAGAAAAGTCTTCTCAAAGAACACTTAGATTGTGCAGGATCAGATGTGTAAGAAGGTTGATCACTGTTGTTCCAGAGACATTTACCTCGTGCAACTGTGATTAACGATCACTTGGTAATGGTGCCAAGGCTGCCAACCACCATCAATATTCCTCCATACTGAAGGAGTCAGAGAAATGTTAACTGCCCTCTTGAGTATTTAATTCATATGGTGGTAGACTCTGATTTGTCTCTCTACCTTTTTTCCCAGGTGGGTGCACATAATCTGTGCTATTGCTGTCCCCGAAGCCCGATTCCTCAATGTCATAGAGCGTCATCCTGTGGACATCAGCGCTATTCCAGAGCAGAGATGGAAACTGGTAGGTGTCTTTTACCCAGAGAGAGTGTTTGTGGACAAGAGCCAGGAGAAAAAAACAAAACAAAACAAAAATCTTGAACTAGACAGAAAACCTTTGTCTGGGGACCATCAAGTAGCTGAGAGTCGAGGTGATGTTTTCACTCTTATTTTCACCAAAGCACCAGGAGGAACGGTGTCATTTGGATGTCTTCTGAGGTACTGCCTTGGTCTTTGCACAAACAAGCTGTGATTCCCAGATCTGCCTTTACTTCCTAGGAGTGTGGTCTTACCCTTGGCAGAGCCCAACACTTACCCACCTCACAGTCAGGGCTAAACTAATCCAAAAGCTTCATTTACCGCAAGTCCAGCACGGCAGGAGTGTGAAGGGACCTGGCAACTAGACAACACTGCTGACTTGTTCATCTGGAATTTGATTTGTCTTTCTTTACAATATTTCTCTTCCTCTATCAAGAAATCTCTTGATGGAATCAATAAACATTTCTTTGTGACCGCGGCTGCGAGGCAAGACCCTACAAAGGATTTAGTCCAGCGACAACTTGTTATTTCCTTGTGTAACCTCATCTGAGGGATTAGTAATGGATGATTCATTAGCTCAGAGCAATTAATCTTAATGTTAGTTAATGCCCCCTCTCTATAGTGTGTTATTGCAAAATAAATTGGGCTTTTGCTGCTTTTTCTTCGTACAGACGTCAGCCGGGCGATGGTTGGGAGTGCGGCACGGGGCAGGTGATGTAGCAGTGATGGATTTGTTCTCTGCTCAGCTCTTTAGTGCAGGCAGCCTAGCCAGGGCCTGGGTGAGAGAGGAGGAAGTGTCTGCTCCCAGAGTTATTTCTCTGTTGTGCAAATGGGTTTCGTACACAAATGCGAATGTAAAAAGCATTCATTATTCAGGTGGAGTGATGGAGCAGTGTGATGTGAGTGCGATAAATCTTGCAGCAGCGGTTCTTTATGGATCATCTGACATTTCCAGCATGCATCCTCTTCATTACCAGCACTTGTAACGATGAACTAAAAATCCTTTTACACAAGACTCACTTGTATTGCTTAATGGAGCCTCACAAGGAAACATGACTTAATTCTTTAACTCTTTTGTACCTGCCTTGCAATCCTGTAGAGCCAGGTGGGTGGCTCTGTGGCTTTGTTTTGCTCCAGAGTGGTGGCTCTGCCATCCAAAGCCTCTGCACAGACCCACTACACAACTTTCTGCTTCATTCCTCAATTAAAACATCACAGTTCTGTTGATTTCTTCAACGCTCGGTTCCATTTGCACCTCCCGTTTTCTTCTCGTCTCAGGAAAGATGGAGAGTTTTTAGATGAAGTAAAAAAGATGTGTCTAAAGATGGGATTTACAGGCAGCTTACGTTGAAGTCAGCAAGAGCCTGGCTTGTAGCTGAGCTCTTGTCAAAGCCCAGCTTTAAATGCTTCATTTGGTTGGTTGGTGTTGTCACCACATACACCGTGGCATTGCGAGCGTCGTTTACTGCAGGAAAGAAAGCAAATAAACTCCCTCCAGCTAAAACTGAAATGGGTTTTAGAGTTATGAACTAGGTAAAGATGAAAGTTTCATTTGGATGGCAGACTGGAAAGGCAGCGCTGGTGTGGTGTGTGAAGAAGTACAAAGGAGATTTCAGGTGGGTAAGACTGCAGAGAAACACGCTCAGGAGCCTCTGTGGAGAGCTTTAGGATTCTTTAGGGGCGTTTGCAGGTACTTGGTGGAGCACCTGAGGAATCGGGAGGAGGTGGGGGGTGTCTGTGTTTTGGAGGCGTGCAGCTGCCTTCAGAAAGATAAAGTGAAGGTGACTCAGAGGTGCTGGTGTTGG
>JANHFX010029544.1:53580-69398 GCA_027560015.1 Chloroceryle amazona | reverse complement strand
GCCGCCGGCGTGCCCATGGAGCCAGACGACTGGCCCTACGTTGTGTCCATCACTTGCTTCAAACACAAAGCAGCTAACCAGAATGTATGTGGCTTGGGTTTGGATGTTATTGGTTTGATTGGGTTTGTGGTTGGTTTTGGTTGGTTGTTTTTATTCTTTTAATATTATTTTGGTTTTCTTGTAGGGCAGTTTCTCTGGGCCTGTGTTTTTGATGCAGCTTTTCTGATGGCAAATGGCAACTGATTCCTTTCTCTTTCTAACGCAGATTCCATTTCGACGGGAAGTGGCTCTCGGACAGACTGTGATCACAAAGAACCGGAACGGACTCTACTACAGATGTAAAGTGATTGGCACGACAACACAGACTTTCTACGAAGTAAACTTTGATGATGGTTCCTACAGTGACAACGTTTACCCAGAAAGCATTATTGTAAGCAGTTCTCTGCCGAGACTCTTACCCTTGTAGCTGAGTACAAAGTGCATTCCTCTGCATTCCTCTCCTAGGCTCTTTGGGGTGGAACAGAGAAGTAAAACTTTGTAATTTATTCTTTTTTTTTTTTTTAAGTCGCTGCTTCCATAGAAAATCTCAAACTGCTCTTCATTATTGTTCTTGTTTATGACATTATCTCATTTCATTTTGCTTGTTCCTTTACCAAAAGGTGATTTTGCTACATGAGATGACTTAACAGAAAGCAGTGTTTGCTTTAAGTTGCATCCTGTTTGTTTTGCGGTTGAATAATCTTATTTTTTCAACTGACAAGCTTGATTCATGGGGGAAGCAGATTGTCTGCGAGCACTTCTGGTTCAAAATAGGGAATTCATTTAATAGCAGGAACGTCTGAGCAGAGGCCAACTTGTCATCTCGTGCCTTCTCTTCTTGATTGTGCCACCGCTTCACCGAGTGAAACAGAGCGGGTCGCCCCACTCGGCTTTGTGGATGCAGGCGACCTGATCTTTGGAGATTTGTAATGAGAAATTCCCTAGAGCTGGGCACTGGCACCAGCAGGAGGTGACAGTGTTTGTTTCTGGTCCCTCCCTGGTTAATGGTTTTGTTTGAGGTGACTGCAATTAATCCCAAGTGCAGAAACTTGTGCTTAATGATAGGGGTGAGTTTAACACCCCTGTTTACACAGCGCCTGAGCTCTGTGGGCATTGGGCTTCTGACCTCCTTCACTCTTCTGTCTTCAGAGCAGAGACTGTATCCAGATGGGACCCCCTCCGGAGGGCGAGGTGGTTCAGCTGCAGTGGACAGATGGAATCATCTATAAGGCCAAGTTTATTGCAGCCCAGATCAGTCAGATTTACCAGGTGAGGATGGCAAAGTACCCACGTCCTGCATGTCACCGTGTCCGGTTGTTGCTTCACGCTGTTCCACAGAAGGAATTCTTGTTTGTAGACAGTCAGTCAAGGCAGATTTAACTTGGTTCACAGTGTTAGTAAAAGATGATTTAACCCTGTTCACAGTGTTAGCATTTCAGCACAGAAGGTTTTATAAAATCCACTACATTCACTTGATTCAATCCTTTTTAAATGATACCAAGAAGCTGAAAAATGATAGTGGTTTGGAAAGTACACTTTATTCCCATCCTTTTGAAAAATATATGCTGAAATTTGCAAGTAATTGTTATTTTTAAGAGATTAATGCCTCTGGACAAAAGGCGAAGGAAGTCCCATGTCTTATATTTGTTTGAAGCAGGCTTCTGGTTTCTATCCTTTCTGCTCAGAGTGCTTCCTCTCATTACACAATAATCCAGCCTGTCAGTTAACAGGTATTTTGGTGTCTCTAATAGATAACTGCTTCAGAGGAGATGTGATCTGAGGTGACCCTGGTTATGAATAAGTACAATATATAGTTCCATAAAGATGTATCGTTATGCAAGCTTTCCAGTTTAATCACAGCATAGGAAATTGTCATTGATTTCTCCAAGGTACGATAGTTTGAAATAGGCTATTCCGCTGATAGTGCTGGATGACAGGAAAATATGCATGAGGAATCTGGCTTTTTCCAGCCATGCAGTTACCTAGAAGTAAAGCTCTTCTCCGGGGGGAAAATAGCCTGGATAACTTTCCACGCTGGTTCCCGAGGTAGAGATTTTTTCAGTACCTGGTGCATTTCTTTTATCTGTTTTGGGATAGGATTATATTTAAAACACAGAAACGGTTTTATTAGGAAATTAACGTGTTCAGAAGAAATCATCCTGGATTAGCATTTGCATTTTAAACGTGTCTGATGTTGCAGTAGCTTCCCATTCGCATCTCCAAGTCTGTGCTGAGACTAGAGCTTTGTCTTTTTTTTACAAATTGAGCCCAAGTGACTGTCTGGTAACTCGCTTTAAGGAGTGTCTGTGGTGTGGGGGGGGTGTCTAACCCACCTCAGTCATTTGGAGCTTAAACAAACCAGGTCTGGCCACTCTCTGGTAGTTGGCAGTGCCCTCGGTGCCCTCAGAGCACAGATACTTTCTTCCTGCTGAATTTGTCCAGCATCACCCTGCCATCCCATATTCAACTGCTCCATACCTCCTCCTGCATTATCCAAACAAGCATAATAAGTGAATAAATAAGGAAATGAGAATCTCCTAAAAACTTTTTAACATTTTTATGGGCACATTTCCATGAATAAACATCCCTGTAACATCTGATGCATAATTCATTATACAATCAGCACTTAGCAGAAAAGGTTTGATGTGAAGAGTTACCACCATTTTTTTTTTGGTACCTGGCTGACTATTTCTGCTTGTTAAAATACAAATGTATTTTAGTAGCTGGAGTTGTTTCCTTATGATGCGTGAAAATGCTTTGTTTGAGATGAAAGAAATTCTTATTACCATATTGGCCTGAATACAGGCCTGCCTTTTATTGTAAGTGAAAAGCTTCTCTCTTTTTCAGGATTTGAATCAAAAATTAGGAGAAATCTGTAGTGCTCTGACTGGGAGGGGGGAGCAGAGCTGCTGGTCCAGCTGTAGTAAAGACATTTTAGGCTCCACAGGAGCGCTGGATGAACCTGCTTGGGCCAGATAAGACCAGGGGTGCCTGAGCAGCACCAAAACCAGCATTTTTTGGGGTTCAGCACCTTTGACACGGCTGAGGGCTGCTCATTCTACAGCAACCCCGGAGACCTGTGGTGTCAGGAACCGGGGATAGTCCACAGGAGCCAGCCCCTGATGCTTCCTCAGTATTCCCACCACGGGACCATATGGAGCATGGTCTAGGAATGGACTGTTCAAGTCGTGTAAATAGAGAGGCCCAGATCTTATTTCATCTTCTGCCTACCCTGCAGGTCGAGTTTGAAGATGGTTCTCAGTTAATGGTAAAGCGTGGTGATATTTATACCTTGGAGGAAGAGCTTCCCAAGAGAGTCAAGTCTCGCCTGGTGAGTATCAAAGCAACAGAACCAGTAAACTGGCTGTGGCTTGCAGCTCTCCTTCACTGTTCCTTAGCCTGTTCTTTAGACATTAGATGAAGGCAGCCTCTGATTTCTGTGGCTGTAAAACCCCTTGTCATTCACGAAATACATCGAGTGGAAGAAATCCTTGATCTAAATTCCTGAGAAGCACTTCAGCGATTTATTTTTTTTTTTCCTTTCACATTTTCCATTGTGCTTTTTGGTTTATCTGGTTAAAAGGTTATGTTTGTAGCATTTGATACCATAGGAATTGAGTTGTGCAAACTGCTGTTCTGTCTGAACACTGCCTTTCCTCAGAAGCGAGGTGAATTGGTCTGCAGCTAAGTGGTTTCTGGAGAACTGATTGGCAATGTGGGACCAAACCCCAGTTTCTCACCAAACAGGAGATTTAGAATGGAGCTCTTGCCTTTAAAGCTCTTAATCTAGAAGATCAGGGTGTCTGTAACTGAATACAGTGGAATTACTGAGCCTAGAAAATGTGAGGGATTTATTCCTTAGCTTTTTTGGTTCCAGACTTGCTGGGTGTTTTCAGACCTGGTGCTTTAACCTTTAAAGACACCTCATTTAAAGAAATAATGAGCCTGGTTTCTATGCCAATGGTGAATAAATGGTTTTCTTCTTCATTCTGAATGTCACATCAGCAGGACAGGGACAGATCCACAGAGTGAACCTTTGCTATGGTTCTGGGCTTCTGTCTCTCTTACAAGACGAAAAGAGGATGACCCAACCTTCACTTGGGAATGCATGAATCCTTCTGCTGGGTTAACCCAGTGGTTCTCTGCCCCTGGGAACCTGTGGCCACCAGCAGAAGTGTGAGATGGGCATTGTCCAGAATGGCCTGTTGATGGGTGGGACTGTGGAGGAGCTGGTGACAAGTTGGAGGAAACTTTGGTTTGCTTAACACATGGAATCTGCAAGGGTTTTACCCAACCCCTCCTTGTAAGATGCCTTCTGTAATGTAGCTCTGGATGGCTTCATCTCGTTTGAGGTTGCTTATCTCAATAAGACCTCATGGCATAAACTTTAGAGGATAATAATAATAATTTACCTTGCTATCCCTGAAAGACTTGTGGTGGCAAAGAAGCACCTTAGAATTAATTTCTAAGATGTGTCCAATATTCCAGTTTATTTAAGCTTGTCTAATAATAAACCCAACACCATTGGAGCCCCGATATCCACCACTTGGAAAGAACCATATTCTCTGCAGTGGAGCCATCAGGCTTTGTAAGAGTTCCGGAGCAAGGAATGCAGGCTGGAAAGTCAATAGAAAGTTTGGAGCTTGGCTGAAAGCTGAGGCTTTTCTGCTGTACTTTCTGCTGCCAGAAGTGTTAGACTGTGCTCCGTGGAGGGGATGCTCACGGTGCTGTAACGTAGCACAGCGCAACAAAGGAGCAGAGCGGTGGGAGATGATGATTTCTACCAAGAAATGTGTCTCATTTGAGAGGGTAAGAGCAGGATGAGGAGAAGCAATTGTTTGTGCAGTGCTCCCCAAATGCTTTCTTTGGGTCTTGTTTTAAAGACGTTAGAGACGCCCCAGTTTCTTCTGTGCCTTCTGCTAGGAATGAATAACCTGAAGAGGCAGAGTAGGAGGAAAAAGAGAATCAGCAAGGCAGGAGCTGAAAGTGGAAAGAGATTCTGAAGCAGAAAGAGGGCATCTCGAGGCTTTCCCTTGCCTCTTTGGTTTCAGCAGCCCAGAACTGGTCATTTCAACCATGTGCTTTGCATGCTTTGGAGTTCCCCTTTCTACAGCAGTGCTGGCTCGCTGTCCCCGCTGCCTCTCACGCACCCACGTCCCTCCCTGTCCTGCTGTGCTTCTAACGATTGTACTCTCGTGTCTCCCGCAGTCCCTCAGCACTGGGGCCCCTCAGGAAGATGTTTTTTCGGGAGATGAAGTGAGACCAGCCAAGCGTCCCCGGCTGGGGAATTCGAGAAATCCCGAAGAATACGGACAAAACCCAGATTACTTGGCCTTTATGGAGAGCCTGCTGCAGACGCAGTACCAGCCTGGAACTCAGAGCAACATGTTTTAACCAGGAGGAACGAAACAAAAATATTAAATTAACCCTTTTCAAGCCTGCGGAAAAACAACCAGGAAACTGTGGGATAAAAGACCAGCCTTGTGCAATAGCCTGCTGTGAATTTCTTTCATCTGCTCTCGTTTTGGACTGCAAGAAAATCCTGTCTGGCTGCAACGCTACCTCTCCTTTGCCAGACGGTGCTGACCAATAGAGTAGGGAGCTTGAAAAACCTTCAGACAGCTTTTTACACGGAGACTTTGGAAGAGTTTGTTACTCATAGAGCTTTGTGACTGGCTCCTTTTTTTGAGGCTTGGAAAGGGTTAACAATTAACAGAATGACTTTTTAAAATATGTCAAACTCTTTTTGTCTTTCAAGGTGCTATTACATTGACTACTGAAGCAGCCTTTGGAATGGTGTTTTCTGTACATAGACGTCACCTTTGTGAAGTTTTCTATAAATGAGCGTTATTAAAAAAAAAAAACAAAACAACAACAAAAAGGCAACGAAAATAGGAAAACAAAAGTTTCCACAAGACATTTTTTTCTAGACTATGGCTTTAAAACAGAAAAGAAAACAAAATCCTCCCCCCTCTCAGCCCCGAATGAAATGTGACTAATACTACAGCGGGGAGAGAGCGAGCAAGAGCAGATGTCCTGGAAAGTTCTGGGTTCTTTTTTTTTTGTAAAGAAACACTATCTTCTTTGTAAGCCGGGGGAGCTGGGGAAAGAAATGTTTCATAGCTGGGATGTTTCTTACCGTTAGTTCTCTTAAAGACACGTGATAGATGTGTGCATTTCTGCCATGTCACCAGGAAGGGTCTTAGGGAAGAAATGGCCACGTTTTGGTCATTCGTGTCATCTTCCTCCCCCACCTTTGCCATCACAGTTGCTTTCTAGTCAAAAATCAGCATGGCTTTCAGTTACAATATGCCACTCCGTTTTGGCAAGTGTTCTGTTGCTGCTTCTTGTGTTAGTTCCTTTACGAGCCATCCCCCTCCCCACCACAGGCTGGAGCATTGAGGGGTTGCCCTGCCTCTCCAGTAGGCATGTCTCCCATGGGAACCTTTTTCTTTGTCTCCTTTTATTTTTATTTTATTTTATTTTTATTTTATTTTTGAGTTATGCTCCTTACAGTTGTGAAAATCATTCCATGACAGAAGCCTGGGAGGTGTTTGTATGTTTTTCTTTTATCCTATTAAAGAAGAAATTCCCCAAACATCTTTGATTGTTGTGACATCCTTTACTTAAGTAAAGACTGAGCCTTTGAGATACTCCTGGGGAAGAGGAATGCAAGCCCTTCGCTTGATTGGACTCAGTTTGCTGAGAGTCAAACGACCATTAAAGGCAAAAAGCAAATCCTAAAGCCTTGAGTGGGCAGCTCCCACTTCAACACTTGAGAATCACCTCCGGTCGAAGAGCTGTTACGGAGCAGTGTTTTGTAAAAGAGCCTGATCCAAACCCCTGCTGAAGTCACTGGAAAGTCTTCCACTCTCTGTAGAGGACCTCTGTCCGTTCAGAGGGAGAGAAAAAAAGGCAGCCCTAGTACAAAGCTGGAAGGGGGACGTGGCTTCCGCGGCGTCTGGGTGAAGGGGGGCGAGGGTGCAGGTACCACTCACCTCCATGCCTTGGCCTGTGGGATAGCAGAGCTATCCCAAATGCTGCCCAGCAATCTTTTCCACTTAATTCCCTGAAAGTACTAGACAGAAAGAGACAATATTCTTTTTTTTTTTTTAATTTAACTTTATTGTTTTTTATTAGTTTTTAAGCCCTTTTGCAAGGTGGTCCTTGCTCTGCAGAGAGGTTTTTAAGCAAGGCTATAGCTGGATCTTTAAGGGAATAAGTGGGAAGGATTTGTGGGCTGGCAGATGGTAGATTAGCATCTTAAGAGACTTGATGGGTATTAAACTGTCCTAGTGAAAGAGTGGAGATAGAATAAAGCAATTTTTTTTTTATTATTTTATTATTATTTGGGGGGTTTGCTCTCCCTTGAGAGAATTGGGAGTTCCCTTTATTTCTTCCTGCCTCTGCTACGGGTTATTTTCTGCGTGTGTCTGCGCGTGTGCACGCGTGCCTGTTTGTAAGACGTTTGAAAGAGATTGGTGGTTTGGTTGGGGTTTGGTTTTTTTTTATTATTTCTCAAGTTTTTGACGGTTTCAGTAGATGTCTCCAAGAATAAAAACAAACTGAGACTAATAAAAGTTTTAAAAATTGGCAAGGTTCTTAAAAGCCTCGGTTGTTACTCCTACGTAGCTGTCTCCTGTCGGTTAAGATGTGGTTTAGTAGAAAACTTTCTTGTATCAAACAATAAGAATGTTGCCAGGCCACGAGAGAAATACTGGAAACAAATGAAAGAGAATTTAAACAGCAGAGGAATTTTTTTGGGTTTGGAGGTGGGAGGGGAAGGGTGGGATGGGATGAGCGGTTGTGAGCCGTGGGGAATTTCCTCTGCATGTCGAAGTCCTGACTGAAATAGCACCATTGCTGTATTCATGTGTAGTACCTCTTTAAAATACTATTTATATTGTACAAAAACCCAACAAAGTGTGTTTCCTCACCCCATATTCAGATGCTGAGTTATGTTTAAACGTGAACCTGGAACTGTAGAATGCTCTTCCTTGTCACAGGGGTTCTCCCTTTTTGCTTTCTTTTCCAATCCTCCTCTTTTTTTTTTTTTTTTTTTTGGTTTGGGAATGACTTGTGCAGATTAACAACAGTACCAATGGCCTCTGTGCATCCCACTATTGAAAAGGAAATGAGATGCACGTTCCTAACCCCCCCTTCCTCTAGTGAAATATATTTGTAAGTGTCTGATTATGTGCTATAAAAATAATGATTTTTTCCCCCCCTAGATTTAAAGATGTGATGTATTTTTTGCATTTTTTTTTTTCCCTCTGCCTCTAGGTTCATAATGAATTAAAGGCTGTTGAGCACTTCAGAATTACACTTTTTGGGGGGTTGAAGTCTCTTCATTTCTAAGTTTCAAGTCTTTTCTACTGCAGGAGAAGGTGGCTCCCAGGTCTGCTGGGTAAAGCTGACTGATAAAGCTGCGACTGGTGAAGAACAACGTGCTCTTTCCCTTCCTCTCTGTTACCCAAGCAGGAGCAGAGGGCTGGCGTTGCCCCCTTCCCAAAATCACCACCCAAGTTTGCGATGCGTTCTTGTCCAGGGTCCAGGATTTGCTCGAGCTGGCTCGTCCCTGAGAACGGTGGTTGCTAAATAGCCAGAGCTGGTTCTAAAATCCTTTTATCTTTTAAATCACTGGTTTGCTGCTTCCTCTTTGGAGTCTGCTTCCTAGCCTGCCAGTAGCCTTTCTTTCTAGCCCTTGGAGGTCGTGCTGACATTGAACCTCTTAAAATAGCATCTTCCTCAACCTTCATTTAACCACCTTCTTCATTCCCCATCCCAAGCCCTGATACTTTCCTACAAGCTCCTCTCTAATTGTTGCAGTATGAGGCTAACGCTGCAGATGATGCGAAGGGAAAGAAATCCCCAGCTTCCAGTCTTTTGCAGCTTATTAGTTTTGCTTGTGATAATCTGAGGAACGTACGAGTGGGAAGAAGAAGCTGCTCATGCGAAGTCCGTTGGCATTTACACCCACACAAAACTTACCTTTGAATTGAGGGCTGCTGAATTGAGGTAATAAAAACCGATATAATTTTAAAGATGTCTTAAGAAGCAGTACATACTTCCAAATAACTGCCTGGATCGGTGATAAAAGGCAAGGATCAAACCTTCCCCTTGCTCTGTCACAGCTTTGCAGGCTGGAATAGATGTTTCCACACTCACCCCCCCAAGTCACCATGGGTTTCTGTTGCTCACTGAGATTGCTCCACTAAAATATAGATGATGTAGGGTTCTAGGAAATGGTGGTGTGCCCGGGGAGTCCTCAGGGAGACAATGTGAATGCTGTAGTGAAGAGCTTTGCTTCCTACGCTTCCCCCTCTCCCAGTACCGTTCGGGGCTGGATGGAGGAGCGTAGATGAGCACACCTCATTAGCCTCTTCTTCCAGCCTCTACATCTTCCTTATCCCTGGAGAAAGCCTGTTTGTGTGTGTCTGCTAAACTCTGCAGCTGAGCTGTCTCTTCCTAAAGCACATTTTGGTTTCCTCCTTTGCTTTTCCACATTCTCCATCCTCGGGAGGTCCTGCTGCTTTGTCCTCCTCCAGCCCTGGATGGCGTATCCATGCCCAGGTAGCTGCTGCACAGCTCCCTGCTGCCTGGTGCTTGTCTCAGGTCCTGCTTCGCTAAGGACTTGGCTCTTCACAGACCTGGGCTGCCAAGGTAGGGACAGGACCCATATGTGATGCTTTGTCTTGCACAAAGAGCTGCGCTTTCTTCTCGCTGCTTTGCAGAAGTCCAGCTCGCTTGGGCTGGCAGACAGCAGGGTGCTCTTCACACAAGCAGATGTTTGGAAACCTGTAGCACAGAAGCTGATAAAACTCTCTTAGTCAGTGTCACCAACTGTCACATGCACAATAAAGTCATTTTGTGATAATTGCTGGCAGCAGTGAGAAGATGGAGATCAACAGGCTGCTTATTCCTGCTCCAAGGCCAGCAGGGACTTCTGCCCTATGCCAGAGAGAGGAACAGTGGCTGGAGATTTGTTAACTCCTCCTCTGGTTGGAGGAAGACCTTTAGCTTGGTAAGAAGAAATAGAAGAGAGAATTCCTTTTCCTTCTCATTGTAAAAGACAGGATTACTTAGAAAACAGCAGTGCTGATGGGGGTGAGGCTATTTAGTGGTGGGGCTGGATGAACAGCATCAGCCTCCAGAAAGCTTGGTTAGATGTCTACCAGTGTCTTGCTCGGGGTGACTTGTGTTAACACCTAGTCCTACTGAACCAATTCTTCTCGTAACTGCCTCTCTGCAAATCTCCCACGTGCAGATCTACGGGAGCATGGCCACACGTGGTATCTTGTGGCTTTCCCATTTACGGCCTCTCCTGGCTTCCAGCTTTGCCGTGGGTACGTGGGAGAGCATCGTGGGCTTTCAGGCTCTCCCTCCTTGGTGCACTTGCTCCTTTCCTTTTTTGCTTTATTTTTGCCACTGTTCAGTTTAGGGAAAGAGCAGATGATGGAAAAACCTTGTCACGTGCTGCAGACATCTGTGTTTTGGCCAGTTTTGTAGAACTGCTATTTCCTGAGGTTATTCCATGGGGATTTTTCTCTATTCCTCTTCCCTCGCTGTTCATATTAGTTCTTCATCAGTAGTTCTCCTTCAGCTTGAACAAATTACACCAGTTTAATAAAAATACTCATTAAACAGGTGCAATTCCCTTCTGGAAGGATGCCCTTGTTTTGGTGGGAGTGGTTTACTTGGGGAGATTGTGCTTAAGGTAGTTGGAAGCCGTTTTGAACTCTCCTGGGCACGCTATTTTAGTTTAATAGCCATTTGAGTTGAACTAGTGGAGATTCTCAGAGGGCACGTCTTCTGTGGTGCCGAGCGCCGGTCGCTTGAGGGCTCGCAGGAGGACGGTGATCGATCAGAATGTTGCTCGTGTCAGTTCCACCTACTCTAGTGGAAAGACTCCCCACCCATGGCAGGAGGGTTGAAATGAGATGATCTTTAAGGTCCCTTTCAAGCCAAACAAGCCTATGATTCTATGAATTCTCTCACTGGCTTGAATTTCTTCACTGCATAAGGCAAACCTTTCCTGCACTGGGTTCCTTTGCTCGTGTTGCAGTGGGCAAGCCCTTGTTACTTTTCCTGTTTGGGCTTCTTTTCCCTGCTCTGTGTATAACTAGAGGTGGCCAAATCTTTTTGCACCCTTTTTGCAGTAACTAACTGATTGCAAAGTCCTGACCTGCAAACAGCCCAAGTTGGAAAGAGCTCACGTTTGTAGCAGAGCTTTTCCAGGCACGCGCTTGTACTTCGGTGGATGAGAGCAAGGAGCAACACCTTCTGCACGGAGCCTGCCGCGTGCCAGAGCTGTACCTCTCACCAGGTAGGTGTGACAACAGCTACGTACAGCTATTTTCACACTCTCCTGTTGTCTGACGCGTTGCTGCTGCTTCCCAGGGCACCTGCCCGCGTGTCTCATCTGCGGGATGCACGGAGGAGCCGCGGGACGAGCCCCTCTTGTGACCCTCGTTATTCCCCGTGCCATTAGTTTCGTGTTTCTTGGGTTAAAAGGACAATTTGTCCCTTTACCTCATTATAGGTTAATGAGGAGCCCCTGCAAATGAGTTTAACCCTGTGAAATTTAAACAGTGTCTGCTTCAGAGTACCTGACACGGGTGATACCTGCTCCTTGAGCTTGCCAACCAGAATAGAGGTTGAACAAATGGCTTGAGATTCCAGCAGAAACACTCCGAGTGAGTTCCTGATCTCCAGCCCCGCATCCATGTCCTCTCTCTTGCTTCTCATCCCATGAACAACTGTACTGACACCCTCCCCCCAGCCCCAAGTGAACCAGCTTTGGCAAAATCCCAAGACTTGAATGAGTTGGAGACGTTGAGCTAGAATTATTTGGCAGCTTTGATAGCAGAAAGAGATAACAACTTGGTTTACTTGCACACCAATAGATAATTAGTGGGAGTTATTTATTCTGCATTAGAGCAGCAAAACAATTTATTTTTATTTTTTTTTGTTGTTTCCAAGAGGACAAATGTAAAGGTCAATGTGCAAATAGTGTTTGGAATTACACAGCGACCGCAGCTTAGCCACTTTTCCTGTGGAATAAATAAGAATTTGGCTGCCTTTCAGCACAGTTGACTTTGGCTTACCTCTCTACCCTAGCCTTGCCATTTCAGATGCCAGCTGCTAATATCCCCCAGCAAATGAGCTCGTAGCCAAGCTGTCTCTGAAACAGGAGTGACACCCTCCCCTGTGTCCCAGATCATGGTTTAAAAATAAATAAATGGACAGATCTACGGCTCATCTGCTTCGCTGAACGGAGCCATCTCTGGAAAACACAGCAAATTTTCTTTGATTAGGAACGAATGGTCAGTTAGCCGTGCTACAAGCCAAGATGCTGCTGCCGTTTAGAATAGCAGGGATTCATCTGCCTGACTAAAAAGATCAAATCTGAGTTGATTGTAGGTACCGAAGGGTCACTGGACAATTTTCTACGTGGAGAAGCAATGAGATGGGGAGAAGGGTTGTTGTGCAAGTCTGATTTCCTGGTGTCTCCACTTAGAGCTGAGGTTTCTTTCTTTTTGTTATCTTAATAGCTTGGAGCCAGTAGAGAATAGCTAGGCTGGAGGAGTGGTGCATCTGATTAATCTGGGCTTCGGCTGTAACACGGAATTAACACTGCAATCCAGTAGCTTTGTGTCCTGGGTTGGGTGATTAGTGTGAGATTTTTGTCAGCATGTAGTGAAAAATCTGCCCAAGTGCACCTGTTGCTGTGAGATCCCACTGCTTGGGGATATTTGGGGTTTACAGGAACAATTTATCATCACGTTTTTTACTACTTCAGCCTACAGACGATTGGCTGCTTATTAAACGCTGCGATTTCTCTCGCTCCTGTGGCACTCTCCAATCTAGGTCCTTTTTGTCCAAATTAATTTCCCTGCAGTTCTTTCTCAGCAGCAGGAGATTCCTCATTTGTTTGAGGTTTTTTTGTTGTTCGTTTGGTTGGTTTTTTTTCTAGCTGGGATTGAGATGTTCATGCCCAGACTTGCGTGGTTGAGTACCTGCAGATGACGTGGTCACATTGACTTAGAACAGTGGCCACATTGACCTTCCCTTCTTCAAAACTTGCCCAGGGATTTCCCACCAGTTCTGTGATAAAACTACAAAGGGAACCCTGACATCGAGCCTCCCACCCCCGCTGTGGTTTACGCTTGCAGGTGCTTCCCTTGACTTCAGGCATTATTTATTCTTGGCTCACTAAGACCAACCTTCCTGTTTAGTTGCAGCTTGGGAACAATCCCGGTGATGTTTCACGCTCAGTCTGGTGATTGACTGCCAAGGGGGGCAGTAAAACACTGACCTGTGTCCTGAACACACAGGGTTTTTCTTTCTGCACTTCTCATTGCAGCTTGGGCTCCTCCTGATCCTAAACCAGAGGATTTTTAACCTCATGCTCCTACCTCACCACAAGCCTAATAAAAGGGAACATTCCCTTGGGTTTCTTTTGTTAAGACCACAGTGTGATTTGGCTTTTCCAGTCCTCCGATGTCACGTGAATGCAGCCTGTCAGTGTCTTGTCACCTCTCTAATGTGCTTCTATTTACTGCCATAATCAGCACCCCTGAAAGGCAGGGCTGAGCCGCTGCTATTAAGTATAATTGTCATTGTGACAGGTCCATTGTGGGGGAGAAAATTCGTGCCTTTCAGAGCTGTCTCTCTGATAAAGAGCAGCACTAAAATTGGAAATTAATCCCCTGGTGCGAGGCTGCCACCGGGATCGGGGGCTTGGCACCGACGGCTCCGGGCAGAGGCTGCGCTCCCCTTGCCTTCGGCCATCACTGGGCTGCACACGAGTTTTCTTCCCTCACCCCCCGTTCAAATAGAGATGGGCAAAGCATTAACTGTCCTGTCGTTCGCAGATTTGCCCACCTTGGACGTGTTGTGTTCCAGCTGGGGAACACCCACGTGTTCATGGACCCCCCCCAGCTCCGCACAGGGCAGCAACAACTTCCAGGCTGAGCCTGGGACCACCTAGAAGGGGAGTTGGACCCTCAGAGAAGATGCACGTGCACAGCTCCAGTTGCAGGTAAGTTAATTCTTTCCTTCCACTGAGCTCCTGGGGCATCCCTTTTGGTCGTGTCTATGGATATTCCTCACGGAAGAACAGGAGGAGCCTGTGCTCCTCTGGGAACCAGGACGCAGGCTCTTCCCTTGCGATCTCAAACGATGGAGCTCAAAGTAAAGGCCAATTGCCACAAGCTTTGTGTAGTGCTTGTGCTACCAGAGCACTGGTTATAGCTCCCTTACAACCCTCGGCTCAAGCTGGTTTATTCTTTCATGAGGAAAGCAGTGTCAAAGTGTCTCGTGATTTAGGAGACAAAGTTTGATGAAACTCAGTATCTCTGTTGGGCTTCCTCTCCCAACTTCTGCCCAGATACAACCGAACACGAAAAAACCCAACCCTTCAGCTGAGAACCTTTTATAGCTGCATCAAGATCTCTAAAACAGTTTCTCCTAAAATATTCAGGCTTAGTCACCAGTGTGAAGGAAAAGCGAACTCGGACGATGCGGGAGCTGCGTGCAGAGGCAAAGTGCCTCCAGCATTGCACCTGGGACCCGGAGCCCCTGTCAGTGCAGGGGTGCAAACGAGAGTGAAATGAGCTGCTGGGAGGTCTGGACGAGCTGCAGAGCAGATCGAGCTGCCTGCCCCGAGAGCTGTCGTGTCCACGCATCCTCCCCTGATGCTGAGGTTCATCCCTCCATTGCCTTCTGCCTTAGGTAGAGCATCGTGCTCTGCTGTGCCTCTCCTCCCCAAGCTGCAGGGCGATGGTTATCGTCCTGCTCTCCTTTTCCTTCTGATTCTTATGTCTGTTCTCAGCGGGGAGAGTTCCTTCTTTTGCTTCCAATTTAACAACTCTCTGCTTTCCCGTAGACAACTGCAAATTGGTTCTTTCAGCTGCTTTATTCCTACACCAGGTTAATTTCTTTCCTCGGGACTTGGCTGCACCACGTTGGGTGAGGAGGAGGAAGTGCCAGCCAGGAGCTGGTGTTCAGTGCTGAGGAGCTCCTCTCAGCTCCTGGTGTTTCCTTTAGGGCTTCCTCCCCTTTGGAGCAAGGAAAAAAAATCAAATCAAGGCAGTGGAACCCAACGCAATATTTTACACTTGGTTTTTATTTCAGTGTTTTGATGATTTATGAATTGCAGAGTAGTTCAGGGAGATCTATTGCATTGCATTTTTGTGTTCAGCAGTAGCATCCTGACCTGGTTAACGGTTGGACTCGATGATCTTAAAGGTCTCTTCCAACCAAAAGGATTCTGTGATTCCATGATGCACAACTGGGATTAACACCGTAAAATAAAGGAATAGTACATGCCCTGGAAACAATTTGCAGTCCCTGTTGGGGAGAAACCACAACTCGAGGACACAGTGAAAAAGGATAACAGTGAAAATAATGGGAACACGCGGTCTGCTGCGCGTACGACGGAGCGCGACGTTATGAGCCTCCTGTGTATTTTATTTTAGCAACACAGTAGACAAAGAAATAATAAAGTGTCCAGCTGGGCACTGCTAATGCAGTGGTGATGACTCCAGCAGGTTGAGGGAGGTTCTGCTTCCCCTCTACTCTGCCCTGGTGAGACCACAGCTGGAGTGTTGTGTCCAGTGCTGGGCTCCCCAGTTCAAGAGAGACTGGGAAATACTGGAGAGAGTCCAACGGAGGCTCTGAGGATGCTGAAGGGACTGGAACATCTCTCTGGTGAGGAAAGGCTGAGAGCCCTGGGGCTGTTCAGCTGGAGAAGAGAAGCCTGAGAGGGGAGCTGA
>JANHFX010029544.1:26228-40063 GCA_027560015.1 Chloroceryle amazona | reverse complement strand
TAGCCCCTGTGCTGCAGCTTCCACCCACCCCCCAGCTTCTCCCAGCCCCACGCTCACCCGGCCCATCTCGCGAAGCTTCGTCAACATCACGACGATGGTGGAGTTGTTCTCCCACAGCATCCGCCAGAAATCCTCCGTGGTCTCTGCCAGCGGCCCTTGAGTAGCGATGTAGGCCTTCTGCTGTCTGAAAGAGCCCAAACCCAACCCTGGGTCAAAGTGGGGGGGGAGAACGGCTCGGGCAGAAGCTTTGGGAAGTGCTTACGAAGGCTGGAGAGCAGAACTGGAAACCAACGGGATCAATGCTTATCAATATCTAAAGGATGGGGATCAAGAGGATGGGGCCAGACTCCTCTGAGCGGTGCCCAGTGACAGGACAAGGGGCACAAACTGGAACCCAGGTGGTTCTGTCTGAACAGGAGGAAAAGCTTCTTTCCTGTGAGGGTGCCCGAGCCTGTCCCAGGCTGCCCAGGGCAGCGGGGGAGTCCTCGTGACCCCTGGAGGGGTTTCCAAGCCCCGCATGGAGCTGTGGTGCTGAGGGACCGGGGTCGGTGGTGCCTGGGCAGTGCTGGGGAAGTGGGTGGACTCGATGATCTGAAAGGTCTTTTCCAACCCAAATGATTCTATGACTGTAAATGCCTTTTTCAAGGGGTAAATCAAGACAAGCACCCTGCCCTGCATGGAGGGAGGAGTAACAAGCTGCACACTGAAGTCCTGGCACTGGGCTCCATGTTCTCTGTGCCCGAGTAGCACCAAGAACTCAACTGCCAGGCCCGGAGATGCCCTAACCCCTGTGCCACAGCCAGGACCGGTGCCTGGAGGTGAGGAAACTTACACGGGGTGCTGCTTTGTTCCCCCAGTTAGGGCTCAGCTTTAGCTCCACACCAGTGGAGGGCTGCAGCTCCTCGGGCTGGAGCACGAGGCAGGTAGTGCCAGTGGGAAGCTGTCAGAACCTCAACCTCCCCCAGCCACTCAAGTAATAAAAGGGCTAATCTGTTTTTAGAAACCTCCCAGGGGCAAAATCCACCCCTCACTGACACTCTCTGTTTAGTGCCTGCAGCTGGACAAGGGTTGGGTTTGCATTAAGGGATAAATCTTCAGCCCGCAGAGATTAAAGCTCAGCAGCAGGGTGTCTGAGGCTCGTGCGAGTCCCTCGGCCATCAGCGAGAGGGAATTTATCTCTGGCACTGCACCTCAGCTCAGTGATGGGACACAACCACCAACCACCCGTGTTCCGACCCGGTCCAGCCCTCGGGAATTCTGCGTCCCCAGGCTCGTACGCGGAGAGGAGCCCTTTACCTGTAGCCATCGATGAAGCTGGCGTTGATGTAGTCGGAGCCTTCCACCCCCCTGATGGGCTGCAGGCAGACCCGCGTCGTCTCGTAGGGCATGATGTTGACAAGGCGATTCTTGAATTTGTTGCACGGGAGGTTGGCGCTGATGAACCTGGAGGTGTGGGCTTTGGAGTTGGCGAGGCGCTGAAGGCAAAAGCAGAGTCACAAGCATTTGTTCAGCTGGTTTGTTTTCCTTTAGTGATTTTTTTTTTTCTTGAGTCCTACGTCAGCCCCACTGAACTTGCCCTCCAGGTGCCACCGCTCTGTTGTGCCTGCTGTGCCCCTCTAGTTGGTTTTTGGGGTGGGGAAAGAGCCTGAGACCTTTCCCTAAGCAAAACTTAAAAGAGAAAATAACTAAAAAAGTTTAAAAACCCAATCTAAGGAGGGAGCGAATTCAATTTCGATTTGAAATGACCAGACAAGGCTCCTGCAGAGACAGGTAGGGCTCCCCTGGGAACTGCAGTAGCAGAAGTCAGAGAAGTAATTACTTCTCTAACGGGGAACCAGAAAGTTCCATCAGCTGTAGAAAGGCTCCCTGCCTGCTGCTGTGAGCACCAGCAGGACAAGGCTCCTGTGAGGAGTAAGAGCCTTCTCTCCCCACTACCATTACCTTGAACTCCAGCTCCATGCCCGTCACGTGCTCCCCGACTTCAATCTGTGCCAGTTTCTGGATGTAGGTGTAGAGGTTCCGAGCTGGGACCTCGGTGTTGCCGCAGGCGACGGCCTCGAGCAAGGCATCGTGGATAAAGCTGTACTGGTCTTCTGTCTGGACCATGTAGTTACGCTGTGACCTCATGAGGGTGACGTGCCCATAAATGTCCACTGTCTTCTCATGTTTTATCCTCTCTAGCATGGCGTCGATCACAATGAAGCAGCCGGTCCGTCCAACGCCCGCACTGGAAAGGGGAATAAAACCACAGCGATGGGCTGTTGTGCTGCTGGGGAGAGATCTTCCAGAAGGCCACCCGGGCGTGAGGACCCTTCCACCGCCACAAACAGCGGCGAGCATGGGGTAGAAACTGAGGCAGAAGGTAGAGAGTGAACAACAAACGCACGCGGTGACTGGGAAGCAACTGCGGTCTCGTGACTGTGGCTACTGATGGACCAAGGCAAAGGAATCCCAGCAGAGCACCAGATGTGTGGCTCCAGCTGTTTCACGGCCCGTGTTGTATTAAAGGAACTTGCCTGGTGCTGGTGGGTGCTGCTGCTGCCCACTCACTGCCGGGTGTTGCTCTTGATGTAGTTTAAAAAACCCTGCGTTGGAGGGTTCGGATGGTTGTGCAGTGGAGGACACAGGTGACACCAAAACCACAGCTCCCAGTTGCTCCAGTGCATGAGCGCAGTGCTGCACTGGGGCTGGTAGAGCCTGTGCTGGAGTCTAATAAAGCTGTTGACATGTACCCACCCCAGCCAGGGCTGCCACAGGGGCAGGGAGAGGCGGCTGGGTCGGAGCCGGTGATGGAAAGGTCCCCTCCCCTTCTGAGCCCCTCTGCGCTGGGAGAACTTGGGCTTAGCCCCGGGGAGTCTGCAATGGGCAGAGGTTTGCTCTGCTCAGCTCAGTTTAGCTAAACCATCCTAAACCAGGTTTGGTTTTCACATCACCCAAGGACAGGCTGGAAGATGAAGAGCAGCTGCCTCTGGTGAGGTGCCCACTGCCCCTCCGCGCTCATCCACCCCCTTTCTCCCCACTCTTCCTCTGTGCCCCAGGGCAGGAGCTCGCCGGGGGGGGACACGCCCAATTGCAGCAATTCCAGGCAGGGGGGCTCCGGGCATGAACAAAAGGCTGGCACGGTCTGAGGCCTCCAGAAGGAGGTTTCGTGGCTCAGATCATTCAGCAGCCGAGAGACGACTGATGTTGTGACGAGTAACACGCGTCACCTCTTCTCTGTTTCCGTGCACCGCGGCAGCATCAGCCCAGCCTGTAACGGCAGCCGGCGAGCAGCGGGCCCTGCGGGGCTGCGCTTTTGCCGCCGCTAATAAAGGTTTGCCTTTGACTATTCCAGCGGGTTCCCTTTTCTCCTAAAGCCCCCTTGATTTCTGGGAATTACGCTGCCCACCACCTGAAGCAGGCGGGTGGCTGCAGCTTTGGCAACAGCTTAGCAGCCGATCTGGGAGCGGATCCCTGCGCGCTGCGAGCCGGCAGCACCCTCTTCGCTTTCGGAGAGGCGCCTGATAATTGCCATCTGCAAGGGGGGTGAGAAGTTGCCCACTTACAAAGCCCGTTTAAATGGCATCCTCCGGGAGAGGCAGGATTAGCTCCCCCCAGCAGCCTGTAAGATTCAGATGTCTCCTCAGCACCGAGTAACCTGCAGGATCCTCCACACCCTCCCAAGGAACATAGGGACTTATCTAAGTCGAGGCTGCGAGCGTTCCTCTTTGGGCTGTAAA
Organism: Chloroceryle amazona; assembly: GCA_027560015.1. Classification (NCBI taxonomy): domain Eukaryota; kingdom Metazoa; phylum Chordata; class Aves; order Coraciiformes; family Cerylidae; genus Chloroceryle; species Chloroceryle amazona. The sequence continues at coordinate 36,344 of JANHFX010029544.1, read as the reverse complement.
TTGAATTAGGGATCTCTACCTGCCCATAGGGGCCCTCAGTTTGTCATTATCAGAATGGCTGCAGCACTCCAAAAAAATCCCTCTTTCAATCACTGTCAGCTCTCCCTCTGACAGCTGAGGCACCTCTGCCTCCCAAACACCCGACGAGCCGCACCGAGCGGCTTCCCAGGTCGCTCTCCATCCTCCTCTTCCCTGCTGTGACAAGGAACAGCACACCCACCCACACCCACAGCCCCAACCCCAGTACAGCCCGGGGACCTCGCAGATGGCCCCCTCAAGAGTCAGGTGAAGGAGACCGGTACCTGCAGTGCACCACGATGGGACCAGCATCGGGGGGGTTACAGGTTTTCACCCGTCTCAGGAAAGCCAGGAACGGGGTGGGGTATTCGGGTACCCCGTGGTCAGGCCACGCTGTGAACTGGAACTGGCGGACCTCCCGCTTCTCACTGGAGCCGTTCTGCAAAGCCAAAGGAGCGCCGTGAGCGAGGCGAGGAAGCAGCCCAGCGCTGCGTACGGAGAGCGCGCTGATGCCCAGGAACTGGCGGGAGCGGGGGGAAGCTCACCTTGTGAAGGGAGAAGGTTCGAACACAGAACGTGGCCAGCTCGATGGTATCGAGCAGCGTCACCTGGATCATTCCGTAGGTGTCTGTACCTCGGCCCGGCCAGTACTGGTCACACTTGATCTGGAAGACAGGAGGCACGGCTCAGGGCTGCGGGGGAAGCTCGTGCCCAAACAGCCCCGATGTTGGTGCTGGTGACGTTGGCCAGGTCACAAGGGGGAGGGGAAGGTGCAAGGCGAGTCCTTCCAGAGCACCAGCCAGGGACAGACCCGGCATGAAAAGCTCCTACTGACTGAGCAGAGGCTTTGATGCAGCACATCAATCATGTAGACAATAGACTGGAATGATCCTGAAGATTAGAGCGAATGTACTGGGGCTTGTTAAACAAGAGAACCGAACATGAAACTTGCCACATGATTAACTCCGAGACAGACCCACAGAGCATGCGATGGGATTGAGAGTCCTCTTCTCCTGGAGTTGCAAAGGAGGCTGCAGCTTTCCAGGGTGAATGGTTTGCTTTTTTAAAAGCAATGAATCACTGAACTTTCAGGGTGCTGGCAAAGCAGGCAGAAATCCCCCACTGACACCCACGTGGGCTGTAGATCAAAGGGATTTGCTGTTCCCCAACCCTACCCTCCAGTTCCCCAGGATTATGACTAACTACTCATCCCTCTCGTGCATCTTACCCGTGATTTCTCCTCCAGCTTAGTCATCATAACAATAGTAGCCGAGCGCTGCTCCCACACCATCCTCCAGAAGTCTCCGAAGGTCTCGGGCAGAGGTCCCTGCGTGGCAATGTAGGCATTCTGCTTCCGATAGCCATCGATGTAGTTGGCGTTGATGTAATCGCTGCCCACGATTCCTGCGTGGAATCGGCAACAGCGAGTTAGGGAATCGCTCAGGACTTGGGTGGGAAGCACGAGCTGATCTTTGCAGGGGTGTTGTTAGAGAGAATTCCCCTGCAAGACCACCAGGGCCTTCGTTGGCTTGGTGGGTTGGAATCACAGTTGGGACTCCAGGCTCTTTCCAAGTGTTTCCCAACTGAAGCTCCTGCATTGGAGGTTTGCAGTGCAAAAGAAAAAACAACTTCTTGCAAAAGATATTAAATGAATAATATGAATATCAAGCCTTGGAACCGTGGCCTTCTTACTGGTGTTGCTAGCAAGAGCACAAGTCCTGGCCTAGGGCTCTTAATTCACTGGTCTCGAGTAGAATAAAACCAAGTCCTTGTCCCAGAACACCCAGAGCCCGGGCAGCAAACGCAGCTGGTGGCTGCTGCACAGCCCGCAGTCCCATCCCAGGCAGGGAGCTACAGCTGGACAAAGGAATAAACCCAGGCTCGATTCAGCCAGTAAAGGCTTTGAAATTACAGGCTTTGACTTGCTTTAAATCGTCCGCTGTCATTTTTAGGAATAGGATTGGGTGTTTTTTTGTTGCTATTTGCACCAGTTCCAGGCTATTGAGTTACAGCTGCTCGCCCGTGTCCTCGCTCGAGGGGCTCGGTACGAGCGGCAGGAGGCACTGCCAGAGCCAAGAGGGTGATTGGGACGTGGCAGGAGAAAACCGCTCTGAAGTTAGAACGGCCACTGGCCAGCACCGCTCTTCAGGTTCAGCTTCAGAAAGCTTGGCACGGAGGATCCACACTCGGTGGCGATTTGGCCCGTTCCTCAGGAGAGCAGAGTGGCTGGCAGGATCCTGCCAGCCTATGATTAGCTCGGCACCGAACGCTTAACTCCTGTCGCGAGGGGAGCCAAGGGTGGGGAGCAGCACCAAGATGAAATTGGGCTGCTAGTCCTCATCCTGCTGCAGCAACAGACATCGCTGCTTCTGCTGGCGAGGCGCAAGCCACGCTGAATTGCCTGCCAGTCCTCAAGGGTACTTGGCAATTTCAGCTGCTGGTAGAAATGGCTTTTGATTAAATTTCTGGAGGGTTCCCTGCCCCCATTCCCTCCCGGTCTGAAATTTCAGGAGCGAAGGCGGCTGTGCAGCAGCAGCAGCAGCGGGAACGTGAGCAAGGCTGTGCTTCTGGAATTAATCTCCCCTCCAGCCCCCTCGGGTCCACTCTGTGATTTAAAATGGTGGCCACGAGCTCCTGCAACGATTCACCGTGTGACAGGCCCAGTTACGGAGAAGTCACAGAATTAAAGCCACTGCTTCTTCCTGACCAAGCAGACGGTGACAATCTGCAGCCTTGACAAATCCAGATTTAAAACAAAGAGAAAGCAACAACTAATTCCTCCAACTCCTTTCATCTTCCAGCCCTCAGCATAAAATACAGCCTGGCAGGAAGGAACACACCAGCCAAGACATGTCAGAGCCTCTCAGACGCTTGAAAATTAAACCCCTGCCCGTCGTACTTGTGCCACCGGTGCCTCACGATGCCACCAGCAGCTGGCCTCCTGAGAGCCGAGACCAGCCCAAAGTGTCCTTCGTTTCTACCCCTCTGCTCTTCTCTTTCCCCTTGAATGACAAGGCAACTTTCTAAAGACTTTGCTTTCCTTGGCTCATACAATATTAATCTCAGCAGAAAAACAAGCCAGGACACAGTCATCTTCACAATGAGAGATGTTTAAAATCCTCTGAGGGCAGGCGAGAGCAATCCAGATTTGTGCAGCTTTCTGGCAAATCACCACGACCTGTTGTCACCCCAGGAGCAGCTCTTCTACTTCCCCGCATCCCTCACGGTTACCTCGGCACAGGGAGATTATTCCGGCAACTCCCTTGTCACAAAGATGTCTGAATTAACCTTTGTGTTCCCCGGGGGGTCATCAGGACACCCCACGTCCTCTCTGCTCGGATGATCAGGTCGTGGCAATGCAAGATTGGCCTTGAACTCTTTACCTGCACAGCACGGCCACGCACGACCGGAGACAACAGAACCCCAGCAGCAACCAAAGCAGGTGCCCAGCTGAGCTCCATCTCCTCCCCACCAAAAGCCCCTCTCAGCTGAGCGCTCACCAGAGCCACTCTGCCGACAGCCACGAGCTGTGAAATCTGATGTAAGTTTTCTGGCTGCACCACTCTCAATAAGAAGCTCACAAAACCATTTACGACCTAGCAGGCTAACGCTAACCCCTTCTTCTCCCGAGCCTCCGAGGGGCCGGGTCTGCAGCAGGAGCTGCATATCAAGTAATCTCGACGTCCGTGCAACTCAGCGGCCACATCTTTGCTTCGCTGCTGACACTCCCACATGTACAATTAGCCCCGTGCTTGCTTCTCATTCATCTGCCGTGCAGATACGCTCCGCATCCACTGCCACCCACCCTCCCGTTCCAGCTCCCTCTCAAGCACTATGTGGTTGGAATTTTTCTCGTTAGTCAGAAATGTACCGAGCAGGGATCTCCAAATAAAGGAGAAGACAGTTTTTCTTGATAAGCCAGCCCTTGAAATGAGAAATTGCAGCTCCAGGGACTATGTCAGTCAGCAGAATTTACCCGATGCCTGGCTTAGGAGGTATCTCCTGCTTGCGAAACTCCCAGGGAGACGTGAAGGTACCAACAGAGGGGAAGAGGGAAGGGAGAAGAGGGGGTGCGAGAGGAGCAGGGACGATGCTACGGTACCTTCGATGGGCAGCAGGATGACGCGCGAGTGGTCGTAGGCAATCACGTTGGCGTAACGGTTTTTGGGCTTGTTCACTTCGAGGTTGGAGTGCTCCCAGGTGAACTGCTGGCCAGGGTCAATGGACTGGAGGGATCGGGAGAGAAAATGGAAGGGTCAGAAAGGAGAACGGCAGCAAATGAAGCTCTGAATACCTTGTTCTGCCTGGGGTGGGTCGCGGCTCTGAAGGTCCAGCTGAGGAAGGCAGCGTTCCCCGCTCGCTCCCTCCAGAACCGATCTCTGCTGGGGAAAAGCCCCAGCCCAGCTGCACAGGGCGCTCACGTCCCATCTCCCCTGACCCCAAGCACACCCAGAGCAGTGCCCGAGACAATTCCCCCTCTGGCACAATCCAGAGCGACTCGGTGGCAACATCACCAGGACAATTCCAGGCTGCAGGAGAGAGGCCTCGGGTCGCACACCTGCCGAGGCTGCCCGGGGTTGGTTACAGCCCCGTGTCACCGACACTGAGAAAGCGCCGGCGACTGGGAGAGAACAGGAGCAATCCCAGCAGGATGGACTTTGGAAACGATGAAAAGGCCAAAGCTGTGCCTGGTTAAACTAAACAACGATTAAGAGGGTATAAAAATACCCGGGTCTTGGTGAGGACCAACACCTGGGGAAGGAGCTATTTAAGCTTGGACAAGGTTTATAACCACGCGGGCAAGCGGGGTATGGAACATCAGGGAAAAATGCTGCTGTCACGAGCAGCAGGGAGGGACCGGGCTGCTCTGTACGGAGCGGAGACAGCACGATGTGGGACCACAGAGGCGTAGTGCCGAAGGTCTCCCAGGTGGAAAGGGGGGAGAAAGCACCAGGGGAGTGTGGCAGGGGCAGGACGAGGGCATTGCCCTGGACAGGGAAGGGTAAGGACCCTGGCCTTACGAATCTGAACCAATGTGGCTTTTTCCTAGAAGGGATGAAGGACTAAACAATAAAATCCACTGGAGAGAAGAAAAAAAAAAAATCCTCTCTGCCTGTCCTGCTGATTTATGCCAGGTTTGGTGGCTGGTTTGGGTATTTTTTTTCCTTATTTTTTTTTTCCTAAAGTCCAGCTGTCCCAGATATGGAAATTAGGTTAATTACGTTTACCTCTAAATCCTCAGCCAGAGAATTAAATAAAACAAGGGCTTAATTCCTTCATCATTTTGCAGAGCCCTAGGGGTTTGCCTCAATTGGAGGCTTGGCAGGAACGTGCGGAGTTGCGTTTCTCGCCGTTCGCTCTCCCTGCCCGCCCGGCCAGGACCCTGCACGCGCCTGCCCGGATTCGGCCCTCGCCAGGCACCCGCTGCCCTCCCCACAACCCCCAGGCACCGGTGGTCGTGGCAACGCGGGTACAAAACCGCCCGACGCACTCGTCCTCTCGCAGCGGCTGCGGAGCATTTCTAACTAATGGGTATTTATACTGTTGTAATGTGTCTGTTTGCTCTCTATCCCTCTAATCTCGCCGCGCATTCATTTCATTAGCGCTGTTTGTTTAGCTCTGGCTCTCCCACTAGAGGAGGTTGCGCTGGAACGAAGCCAGGGCACTTGGGATATTGCATTATGCAAATCAATCTTTGAAATCTGGATAGAGCATATTAAAAGGCTGCTGCTCCCCCCTGCGCCCCAACGTGGGGTGAAAGACCCCGGCAGAGCAAACGGGAGCCTCTTGCAATTTGTCACCCCCAAACCCTCGCCTTCCGTGGGGGTGCAGAGCTGCCTCACGCGTGCCGATGTACCGCGAGCCAGACCGGGGAGCGGGGAGAAAGCATCCCAGCACCAGCCCTTTGTTCAGAAAACATCCCCTCTCTCTCTGCCCGCAAACGGAACGAGGCAGTCTAGACTAGTTATGAGTCTAAAAATATCGGGGCGTTTTATGTCTTTGAGCAACAACAACAACAAAAAAAAACCCCCACCAACCCCAAACCCCAGTGGCATGTTCAACCTGCAGCGGAAGCAGCCCACGCAACTGCGGCCCCGCAGCGCCGGCACTCGCACTGGGACTCAACCGGTGCTGATGCAGCGAGGGGACGGGAGCTGCTCTGGGTGAGCATGCAGCCTGTGCCTGTCTAGGGATGAGGATGCTGTGCTGCGTAGCAGCAGCGGTAACGTGGGGGATGCTCTTTGCCTTCCCCCCACCCATGTCAGCCTGACCTGTTGGCCCCAGCGAGGTGGGGATTTCACAGCCTGGGACAGGCATTTGAAACGCAAGCCCAGCAGCCACAGCTGGTCACCTGCAGGAGACTGGGAGCAACCCAACAGTGGCAGGAAGGAGGAAGGAAAAAAAAAAAAAAAAAAAGCACAAAACTCCCAGGAAAGACAAAAAAGGCACAAATCATCTCTTTTTCTCAGCTTTAGTTCCATGGCCACGGATCGTGTTGGATTTACTGCTTATCTCATCCAACTTGAGCTAGCGCAGTCCTTGGCTTGGTCTTCTCCACATTCAGCAGCAAGACACAAGCACCCCCAAGGACAAGTCCCCGCTTCACCTGCCTGGGAGTCCCCTTCCAGAAATGCATCCCTCTCACCAAGGGAGCTCGGACCCTGCCCAAGATGCCCACTCCTGGGAGAGAATCAGCTCATGGACCAAGCCTCTCATGATCTGGAGCTGAACCTCACAGAGCATTGAGAAGTACTTGTTCCAGTACATAAACAGCTGCTTTATTTCAACCAGCCAACCTCCCTGGCTCTGCAAACCCATGCACAGCGCCCGCTCTCGCTCATACCTCATACTCTTGGGACAATTTCAGGTTATCATTAGCTTTGAGATGCTCTGTGTGTTCAGCCAGCTCGGAAACGGGGATTGGTGGGTGGCTGAGCATACCTAAAAGAGAAGACAGCAGGAAAAGAATCTCATTTAATAATAACTAAAATTCACAACTGTTGCACATTTTATAAGAAAGAAGAAACAAGAAAAGGAAAAAAAAATTACAATGTAAGATCTGCAATGAAAGTAGGGAGGTTAGAAGAGAAGAATTCAGGGCTCGAAATTGTGTCCTTGGAAGTAAATAAAAACAAAAATCAAGGAAATCAAAAAAAACCAAACCCCAAACAGTAAAATGAGAGTGTTCCCGTGATGGCCCCATTTTCAATGTGTAAATCAGAGCGAAACAAAAAAAAAAAACAAAACAAAAAAAAGGAAAATCCAAAGAGCAGATGCGTGTTAGCAATTCCAATAGTGGACTGGAAATGAGCAAACGCTGCCAGAGGATCCTACGCAGCAAATGTTACAGCGCCCGCAATGATCACAAACAAACTCCAACACAAAAGAAGGGACGGGGCAGGGATCCAGCCATCCATGGTGATGTGGGGCAGGGGAAGGGAATGCAGATGGGGGGGAAGCAGGGGAGGCTTTTCAGGAACTGTCCTTTGCTCCGTTAGCTTCTCGGTGAGCCTGCGGGCGCAGCGGTCTAACCTTCACCGCTCCAAGGGCACAACCAGCTATGGAAGCGTCGAGCACTGGCTCCTCTTCCCACTCCTGGTCAGTGGGTGATGTCCCTTCCGCAGCACAGCCACAGATGGCCAGCACTGCTCTGTCCTCGCCCTCCTTCTCCCACCAGCCAGGCTGGATCGACCCCCTCGCAGCTTCTGCTGGGGGTTCATTACCTCTCAGGATGGAGAGGCAAAAGATCCTCTGCCCCTTCTTGGTCTAGGGGATGGGAAACATCCTGCTGGGGAGACCCTGGTGCCCCTGGTTCATCTGCAGCCCCTGCAGCTGTCACCAACACTTAGCTGGGCTCGTATGGAGGCAGCGAGAGCTGCCAGGGAACAGACTTGATCTCCTCCGGGATGTTCTGGTAGTGGGAGGGCCACCCAGGTTCAGAGTGGTCACACATGGCAGCCACGACCGGGGCTGAGCAGCAGGGGCAGGCTCGGTCTCAGTCTGAAGCTCAATTTGCGCACCCTGCTCCAAAAGCTGCGGCTGGAGCTCCGGGAAGAGCTGGGACCCTTCCCAGCCCATCATCTCAAATCGCTACGCTACAGATGGAGGTGGAAAAGCGCTCCGTGCTTTGCTCATCTGCATCGGATTGTTGTGTTTTCCAAAGGCTTCCCATGCTGTCTGCCGGCCGATCCCGCCACGAGCGGCGGCGGGTGGGCAAGGACAGCAGCATGCCGAGAAGCCCCGGGCAGTGCCCATAATGAGAAGGACAGGAGTGGAGGAGAGATGGAAGCCAGGGAGAATTTCGAGCCCCGTGGGTGTTGGTGTGTGACAAAGCAGCGGCGGTGGCAGCAGCGCGGTCAGATACTCTGAAAAACTCAGCACAGAGATGGCAAAGCAAGCATGACATCCTCAGTTTTACAGTGACTTCTGGAGAGATGCTGCCTCCCCCAGGCCCGGGGACAAGACGAGTCTGCCACAGAGCAGGGATCTGAGCCACCACTCCAACAGGTTTCTCCTAAGCTCACTAGACATCTGTTTTCAGCACAAGGAATTCTGGCTGAAAACAGAAGCAGGGGTGGGGGGGAATAGATCAAAAAAGCTCACAGAAATAACCCTGACGTATTCCGGAGGCTCTGCTGGCTGTGTTTTAGTCTGCTGAGGATCAGGACAGAGCGTTTCTCCCAGCTCATGGAGGAAAAGCTCCAGTTAATCTTTTCCTGTAGCCAGCTGAACCTGGAGGGTTCCTCCTTTGCTTCCCACCGTGGACTGGAAGGTGGCCGTATCCACCCCAGTACCACCAGCAGCGGATGCAGACTGGGGACGTTCGGAGGAACCAGTCCTCTCTGCCCACGTGGGACGGGAAGGTCACGCTGGCCAAGGTGCCAGAGGTCAGAGGCCAAACCTAGTTAATATTATGAACACGTTCCGCAGTGTCTGTCCTTCTGCCTCTGAAAGCAAGGGCTGAAGAGGGCAGCAAACACACCTTGAGCTGTAGCATTAGAGCAAAGCCAAACCCTACTCACAACGACTCCTGGCAACTCAACAAACCATCTCCAGATCTCTGTGGGTCACCCCCTCACCGGCTTCTTCCCCCAGGAGGGGCTGGGAGGCAGCCGGGCAGCTCTCAGCCCAGCTGCCACCGCCTGACTCCGCTGCAAACACTAGAGCTCTCTTGCTGAAGCATGCTCAGAAACACAGTGCCATAAATGAAATCCCCAGTGACAGACACAAAGCTTAAAAGGAAAAAAACCAAACAATTAGAAAAATCTACTAATAACGAGCAAGCACGAGAAAAAAAAACCCAAACACCCAGATTCTCTTTGGCTTCGAAGTCACGGAGCAGTATGTGCCATTCCCTCTGAGCAAGTGAGCTGCATGGGAAAGGCCCACTGTGCCAATCTGGAACGAGAAGTCCCATTCCCCTCAAAGGCATTTCACAAGTTTCCTTCAGAAAAGGTCCAAGAAAAATCCTCGGCGTGACCAGCTCCTGAAAACCAGCTCTGTCTCCTTGCTGGGGAACATCCTGCCCCCGGCTCCACCCCGCTGTAAACAGACCCTGAGCCGAGAGCACATGGGAACTCGCCTCGTTTTCCTGCTGGTAAAGACAGAAATCTCCTTGTCGGATCGATTTCTTGGGCTTTTTGTAATAAAAGATGACCGGAAACCTCTGCAGTGATCAACACTTTCCTGGTCAAAATGCCAAGTGCATCGAGGTTCCCGTTGAGCTGGAGGAGGAGTTTGGTATCACAGGAGCGGTACCTCCCGAGATACCAGCCAGCACTGCTGCACCAGCTTCTCTTTTTGTCTGCTTTAGTTCAGTAACTCTTAGCTAGATATGAAGGGAAGTGGCTCATGGGTTCCTCTGCTCAGTGGCCTCCTGGCTACCTGCGGGGCTGCCACCCGGGGGGCTCAGACAGCAGCCAGGGTGGGTGGCAGAGGGAGCTCTGCCCTGGGCTGAGCGTGGCTTGAAAAAACCCACGCAAACCTCCTCTGATACAGTACGGGGTTTGAGGGGAGGAGGCAGTTGAAGCCTTTGGAGCTGACAGTACTGGTGTGCTGACACTCCAACGGAAGGAAATAAACTGTGATTTAAAGCTA
>JANHFX010029544.1:13099-26116 GCA_027560015.1 Chloroceryle amazona | reverse complement strand
GGGGCAGCCACCACCTCTCTGGGCAGCCTGGGCCAGGCTCTCCCCACCCTCAGCACCAACAATTTCTCCCTTCTCTCTCATCTTTTAGTTTTAAACCATCACCCCTTGTCCTGTCACATCTCTGAGCACAAGCAGCATCTGTGATCCTTCTCATGTCAGCTGAACCCTCCCATCTACTGCATTTAAAAAAAAAAATAAATCAACCCCCAACCCCACCCAGCAAAGCTGGGATCTTGGCTCCTAATGGGGATGAAGTCTTTCAGGGCCAGTCTCATCTAACTTTCAATCACTTGAATCTCTCTAATCTTATCACAAAAGACTTGATTCTCTGCGTGCCGGCCAACTCGCCAGCGGCATCCCCCTCACATCTGCTGCCCGGGCCGGGGCCGCTGCTCCTCGCAGAACGAGGGTGGCTGGAGGGCACACGGAACCCAGCAGGTGCGGAGCACCGTGGAGAAGCCTCTGCTCTTGGCCCTCCTGAAAGGAGCCAGTGCCAGGGAACAGACACGGCTGGGAAAAGGCCCTTGCCCTGGTCTGACGGAGGAGCCCGCGCGGCTCTTGCCAAAGCGCGAGGGGCTCGGCAGCCGCGCGGCTCTGGTTTTCTCTCCCGTCGCGTCCCAAAGCGACGGAGGCGGCAGCTCCGGTGGGCACCCGTCCCATGCCCATCCGCACCCCAAGGGGAGCTCTCCGCCCACCAACGAGCTCCAGGGACACCGAGCCAAGCGTCGGGAATGAAACAACATCGCCGACGGGGAGAAAAGGAAGCAGGGAGACCCAGGTCTCTCTGCTGGGATCAGCGAAGGAGACGCAGAAGGACAGACAGCGTCCCCGGGGGCTCCGCTCTGCCGCTACCGCCCTCGTCTCGCTAAAGGCCTGGTGTCAGGTACTGTAAAACTGGAAGCGCCGCTCAGACAAACAGATGGCACAGAAAAGGGGTGAGATGGGCAAACATCGCAGGAACACGGAGAATTCAGCAAAAAAAAAAAAGAAGAAAAGAAAAAGAAAAAAGAAATCATGACAGGAACGAAACAGAATTGGAAAGGAAAGCGACAGAAAAGGAAAAAAGTAAAGTAAGAATGGGAGGAGGGGGCAGGGAATGAAACCAACAGGAACAAAAACACACAGGAACTAACTTTCAAAGTCAAACTCAGGGTCACTGAGAGGGCTGCTCAGACCAGAATCTGCAGAAAACAGTAAAAAAAAAATAAATAAAATATACACTTTTTAAAAATTTCATGCTAATAAAAAAAAAAAACAAAACCAAACCAAAAAAACAAACGAAACCAAACATAAATCTGAAGAGGAAAAGGAAGTTATTTTTGGTGCTGCTTAGGCTGGGCTGGGCTACGTAGGACGTGCTCTGCGAGCTGCGCAGACGCTCACACACCTCCTGTTCCCACCTCCCCTTCGTTTCGCTGCTGGGGACCCAGTGGAGACTCCGCTTGCTGGACCCTGGGTCACCTGCCTGGAGAAGGATTCTACAGCACCACGATGGGTTTCATTCGAATGGGTTTAGTTCAGACAGCACCTCCGGAGCCCTCCCCTGCAAGCTGCACCACAATCTGCCCCCCATCCACACACTCCAAGCTCAGATTTTCCAGCCATTTCCACCTTCACCCAACTGCTTGCAAAATTCAGCGGGAGGCAGGTGACCAATTCTCCCAAAGCCTTTTAAAGCCATTTACTGCTTTACAAACTCGATAGCAGAATAACCTGGCTAGAGATAAACTCTTGGCCTTGATAAAGCCAGGAAGAAAAAGGTGGCAGCCTCTTTCTAAAGCTCGACCGGACAAAGCCAGGCAGTCTTTTGAGATCTGCAGATCTCTGCCTAGCAGGGCCTCAATGGCCGGGTCACACGTCCTAGCTGCCTTTTACAAGCCTCTCAGAGCAAGAATTCAGAGGTACAGCAGGACCAAACCAGCAGGGTCAGCAGGAGAGGCTCACTCAGCTATTGCCCGCGTTAACTGAAGCTCGGAAGAGCCCTTCCCTGACCCTGCGCTCCTCTGGGGAGGGGGAGAAATGCCCAGTAAGGGAAACACTGAAGCAGAATTTCCAGCTGCTTTGTAGCACCCAGGCTAAGCTGGATGGCCATGACCTTTTTTTCCTTTATTTTTTTTATCTCAGCATGGGTTTCATTCTGGGGAGTGCGGCTCTTTCTCTTGGGTCTCACACCACCACCTGGAGCACCCAGAACTCAGCCTGAACGCTCCCAAAGGGAGTTGCTCTTTGCACCCCGTGTCTAACACCGAGCTGCTCGGACAAGTGCAGACTGCAGCTGAGGATGCTCAAATCAACTCAAACACCTCCAGGTTCTCCTGCAGGAGCACCACTAAGAAAGAGCTGATTTAGGGCCCTCACTGCTGCTGTGCCACTCTGTGTTCAGACCCCGCGCGCTGGACTGAATCCCTCGGCTGGTTCTCAATTGTTCCTACACTTGGGCTGATACTCCCCTGGTTGTTCCTAACTCTGGACCGAACCCCCCAGCTCAGCGCTGCCTTTGGGCTTCCCCAAATCTCCCTGTCCTCCCTGGGTACCTACTGACTTGTCACCCTCACCGTAAAGGAAACTCAGACAACGCTAAGGACAGGACTGGGATGGCAAAGGGAAACAGGAGCTGCAGAAACATTACTAACGAGCACAAAACAGCAAAATAAATAAATAAATAACAACACAACCAACAACAAACAAACCAAAAACAACAGCCAGCCCCCCCAAAGCATAATAAATTCCCTTCCAAATCCTCGAGCACCAGGACCGCGGAGGCAGAGGCCGTGTATCGGCGCGCAAGCAGCGCCCAGTGCCCGTCTGCGTGAGGACAGGCCTGTGCCGGGCCGTGCCAGTCAGTGGCAGCTGGCAGGAGCCATGCTTTGACACGCATGTACACGGGGCCACGCGTGCGTGGACGGGAGGGTGCGTGGAGCCGCTCTGCCCAGGAGTTGGGTGCCATGACGCGCTCGCCAGGCGGCCGCTCGCAGCGACACCGCCTCGTCCGCGCGAAGCCACCGGCCTCTCCCCGGCTCCCGACACTGGCACAGCTGGCAGAAAAAGCACCGGTTCCAGCTGTGGCCAGAGCCCTGCCTGCTGGGCAGCCTGCCACGCTGCATCTTCACCCCCCACCGCCCCTGGGGAGCTCCCGGCGCGAGGCACGGTGGCACCGGTGGGCTGGTGCGCTCGGCACGGCCACGGCGCTCGGCACGGCCACGGCGCTCGGCCCAGAATGCACCAGCTTAGCCGGGTAGCCTGGGAAGCCCTTCTTCCCGTCCCGCCAGAGCCTGCGCCAGGTCCTCGAGGCTGCATGGCAAAAGTTTCTTCTGGCAGCTTCGCTCGGCACAGGCGAGGCTGGAGGTTCCTCCTCAAGGTTCCTCCTGGAGGTTCCTCGGCAAGCGCCGGGTCTCTGAAGTGGCCCCGCAGCAGCCTCCCCGCGGGTGGGAAGGGGCCGGGGACAGGGCAGTGGCTCCGGTTCCACCTTCCCGAGGAGAAAGGCTGGTCAGCAGCCGGTTACCTGGAGTCTGGAAGTTGATGCGTCTCATTTCCACGGGGTCCTTGGGGTGGTGAGGGGCGATTTCAGCGTTGTTCAGGAGGCATTTTGTCCGTGGCTCTGAATCTTTCCGTTTGCTTTTAAAAAAATAAAATTAAATAAAAAAAGAAACAAAGAAACAAACAAAAAACAAAACCAAAAAGACAAAGCAGCTCAGCTTTCAGCTTTATGGGCCTCAGAGTCTTTCCAGCTGCCCAGGCCGCATTCAGACCTGAGCAGAGGTCCCACCAAAATCAGGATCAGATGCAGCCAAGGAGATAAGTTACATAAAACACATCAGAAAGGGGATGAGGTTTGGAAGGTTTTGTCAGTGCTACACTTGATGGGTTTAGAACAGCCCAGCAGCCCCTCAGCAGTTGGAAGTTCCCCCATCAGAGAGGCAGCAAGGAGCAGCCAAGGTGCTGTGAGCTCGCACCTTGGGCTCCCTGCACAGCCAAACCTCCGCTGAACTCTGCGGACCTCTGCAAGGAGAAACCTTCCCATTCTGGCCAAGCCACTTCCAGCCTGGAAGAGCCAGAGCCAACATAATCATTTGGAAAAGTACAGAACCTTCTGGCTGTGACCTTGGACATAAAGTAGTGATATTGCTCTGCTGGCTTCTTTAGGAGCTCTCAGTGCTTTGCTGCAGACAGAAGTCAGGGCAGTGGCTTTTCCACATTTTTTGATCTGAAGAGCCCTAGAAATCTGGGTTCAAAAACCAGTGTAGACACGTCCTCTCCCATCACAGCTGTGCCTGCTGAGGTCTGTCTCACCTCCGTGCCAGAAGATGAAGCCAGCTGAGCTGCACATCTAAGTGCTTCCTAATATACTCTGTTCAAAATTGGTTAGGTTAGCTGAGGCACTGGGAAGGTCTTTGCTGACCTGGCTCATTCTCCTTGAAGAGAATTTGGAAGCAAAGCCCAGTGCTGATCTGAAGATGCGATAACCTCTGGCAAGGGAACAGTGACAAGCTGCTGGGAGCAGAACTTCTCCATCAGGCAGAGAACCCGTGTGCGCCCACACCCCGAGGCTTGCAAACGCTGTCCTAGCCCTTCGAGCGAGACAGTTGTAGAGCTCCTCACCTCTCCCGCCTGGGTTGCACACAAGCCTCCTGCAGCAATCACGGCAATTACTTCAGCAGAGGGGAGGTTATTCAGTACATTTTTAGCCATCTCTTAATGTCATTAATAGCTAGAAGTGGCACGAGCCCTGCCAGCACCGCATGGGGCAGCGCTTTGGAACGACACCGCTCTGCAGTTTGGGAGCAGGTTATTTTTGCTGCAGTTCTGAAACTGCTGTTAACAGTTCATTGGCAAAAGCCAGCGGGTCCTTCCAGCGAAAGCTCTCCCGGCCCTGGAAATGGTTTGAAATAAATCTCACTGCTGCACTTACAACCAAACCCTTAGAAGTCCTCGGTTGAAGGGGCAAGAACAGCTTTTGCAATGGGGTGAGGACAGCTCAGCTGGTGACATTCTGCTTAGAGTAAGCCAGTGGCTCTGGGACAGCCTGGATGGAGCAGTCAGACACAGAGAAAAACCCGTTTCCACCTCTGACTGCAACACAAATGGGTGTTTCTCTGCTCCATTAACCCAACATTTTATGAGCCATTTACTGTCACTGCTGCTCAGCTTGAGAAGGGGCCATTATATTTCAGACTGGACAAGCTGGGTTTTCTTTGCCCTGATTCACAGTCCCGTGCTGGTCTGACAGGGGGGTTCTGTAAGGACAGATCTGACAGTAGGAGCTCTACCACCAAAGCCCCATCACCACAGCCAGGAATCGCTGCCTAAGACACACCAAGAAAGAACCTGAGTAAATGGCAAATGTGGTGCTCTTACCTGTCTGGTTTGCTGTCCAGGAAAGCAGTAAGTGGAGAGAAGACAAGACAAATGTTCAGGTTAGAAAGGACTTGCAGAGGAAAGGGGAAGCATTTGCTCAGCTGAAACCCTGGTAACAGAGTGAAGGTGGGGCCAGCAAAGATCACCTGTTTGGCTCAGGGCTAATGGACACCAACAGGGGCCACCTGAGCCCCTGCCCCAGGGCACTTGTGTGGCTGGCAGCTTCCCAGGGGCTGGGGCAGGAGGCAGACGCTCGTGTGCAGAAACAACCACACCTGTGCTGAGGAAAGGTGGAGCAGGACCAAGGGAGCTCCCCCCATCCTGGGGTCTCGATGGCCCAGCTATGGACACCCCTGCTCTGGCCAGAGCTGCTCTCCTGCTCCCTTCCTTGATCTGTTTTGCTCGGCATCTGCCCCCTCTTCTGTCCTCTTGCACCGTGTGCTCAAGGGGCACCCGTTCTCATCCACGCTCTGTGAGCTGGAACAGGAACAGCCTTCCAGGGGCTGCACCTTCCTCTCTCCTGCAAGCTCACATCACACCCCTGCTCCTGCCTCTCCACTCCGGCTGAAAACCAGTCTGAGAACAACGGAGGTCTCTGCTGACCCACAGCACAAAGGTGCTTTCTCTGGAGCACAGAGAGGGGGAACCGAGGCTGTGAGCAGCTCTCCTGGAAGAGGCAGGCAGGAGACCTGACAGATTCATTGCACACAAGCCACAACAGTCTGGCTGTAGGATGAACACAGCTTTACTGGGTGCCATGGGGCAGACTCTGCACCAGCAAGTCCCTGCAACCCACTGCTCATCTCTCTTGTGCCAGTCAGACCCTTCCACTCCAGCACTTGTGCCTCGGGGCTCCTCTCTCTGGTGCTGGTGGAAGGATCTGCCCTGAGCTGACAACTACAGCACCAAGGAGGAAATTCCCTGCCGGGGTTAGATCTGGGGACATTCAGAACGGTCGCAGATCTGGGCAAGAAGCTTCTCTTACTTTTTGTAGAGCAGAATGGCAATGACAATGCAGATGATGAACACCACGGCCAGGACGGGCCCGATGACCCAGATCAGCCCTTCCTCGCCGTCGATGATCGGCTGCGGGTCAGGGTTGTCCAGCTGGATGGGGTCGGAGAAAGGACTGGCAGCAAAAGTCTGGAAGATACAAAAGGATGTGGAACACAGTTGAGAGATGGAACGGGGATGGAAAAAAATAGGCAAGCACCCAGTATTGCACAGGAGAAACTGCTGGGGAAGATGGGAGCTCTCTGGAGCGCAAACCAAAACCAGTTCATAACCTAAAGAAAAAAGTCTTGTCTGTGAGAATCCATGGGGCAGGCGACCCCCTCCTCCAGTGCTCCAGGCAAGACAGACCACTGAAAGATCCCGTTCGTATGAGGCTGTAGACTGCCTTGTGCCCACAGCTCAGCTTATCTTGTAGCCAGGCAGGTGCTTTCAGAAACCCAGTTGACTGTGCCTCTGCTCACCACATGCCTGAGCCTTTTCCACTGCCACAAACACACAAACCCTTTTTCCAAGCCCTCGTGTAACCATCTGGGTTTTGACAGTCAGATGGGATTACGGAGAAAGAGGGAAGGGATTAAAACAAGAAGTAATGCTTAGAAACAGTCTGGTCTGGTGACTTGAAAAAACCCAAACCCTCAACCCTTACGATGAAATATAAATTAATAAAATGCAATTTGTCTCCTCTGCTCCCTCTGCAGCGAGATGGGCTCCTGAGGAGAGTCAGAGACACATTCAACCCCCCCAGTCCTCACTAATGGGCATTGGCTGCTTGTTCTCCTGAGCACTACAATCTCCCCAGCCCAGGAACAACGTGTTCCCACCTTACCCAGAAACTAAACTGCACAGAGGAGCACTGGCAGGGCCTGATTTGAGTGAAAAGTCTGGGACAGAAGGAGAAGAGGAGATTTGGGCTCTGGGTCCTTCAGCTGCCACACCGCTGTGGATCCAGGGCGGCTGCGAGCGAGTGTGCAGCACCTCCTTCTAAAGCAGAAATTACCCCAAGCTGCAGTAATCCGATTGAGAAACCCATTCAGCAGCGTGTCAGCCTAATCCTTTAATATCAAATACACAACTAAATATTTATTTGAGAAAAAAAACCCCACAACCCCAACAAACAAACTCTGAAAACCCTTCATTTCAAATAGCTCCCTGCTGCAATTCCAGAGGGGGATTTAAAAACAACAAAGTATTAGAGTCCTTCCTATTGTGCATGAGGGAAGGAGGCAGGTAAATATTAAACCAGTTGTTTTCCTAAAGCCCAAGGCAGCACCACTGCTACGAGCAGAGGTGCTGAACTGGTGGAGAGCACGTGTGGTTTTCCATTTAAAATGCTCCCCTCTCTGCTTGGTGAGGAACTCGGGGAGTGTGACAGGCTGCTCTCGAAGCAGGATGGATGTCTGGGGTCACTGCTCTAAGGAATGACAGGACAAAAAATGATACCTTGTGAAAGGGTTTGACTTGGGATTTCTCAACTCCACTGTAGTCCTGAGTGGATAGTTCAGAGCTCCCAGGACTGGACTCAAATCTGGAGTCACAAGGGTAGCAAGTCCTGCCAAAGAAGACTGGGAAAATGCAGCAGGATGCAAGTGCTTGTGCCAGCCTGTCTGCTTGGGAGGGCACATTTCAGAGACATAGACTGGTCTGGGGGGGAAGGACCTTTCAAGGTCATCTGGTCCAGCCCCCCTGCAGGAAGCCGGGCCATCTGCAACCAGTCTGAATCTCCCTCTTTTAGTTCAAACCATCCCCCCTGTCCTGTCCCCACAGGCCCTGCTCAAAAGTCTGTCCCCATCTTTCTGCCAGGCCCCTGAAAACCCTGCAAGGCCCCCAGAAGGTCTCCCCAGAGCCTTCTCCTTTCCAGGCTGAACCCCCCCAGCTCTCCCAGCCTGGCTCCCAGCAGAGGGGTTCCAGCCCTCCCAGCATTGCTGGGGCTCCTCTGGCCCCGCTCCACCAGGTCCCTGTCTCTGCTGTGCTGAGGACCCCAGAGCTGCCCCAGCACTACAGGGGGGTCTCCCCAGAGCCCTGGGGGCAGAGGGGCAGGATCCCCCCTCCCCTGCTGCCCACACTCTGGGGGTGCAGCCCAGGACACAGTCAGTATTCTGACCGATACTGGCACTGCATTTTGAGAGGCAGCTGATCTCTTCCACCCCCCTCAGCCACCATCAGCCATACTGCAGTCATGGAAAAACACCTTCCACGTTCACCAAGGTCAAGCCCTTCCAATCCCAGCAGCATTGTCACCTCCAGCCCAAGGGCGCGTGGGGGGGAGCCGGGACAAAGCTGTGCCCAGCCGGAGGAGAGCTGCCAGCCAAGTGCTTCCTTACAAAAGAGACTCAAAACCGTGGGTTAGGAGAAGCAGCTGGAATGACTGGAGCCAGCAAAAGCTGTAGCAGCCCCTCTCGCCAGCACCGCATGGCCAAAAATACACAAGAGGAACAAAAAAACCCAACACGCACACAATAAAAAAACCACCAAAAACCAACCCACAAGAGTTTTCAGTGACAAAAGCAAACAAATAGATTTGTGAATAAATATTGATTTGATAGGAAGCGAGACAAACCCTTCCAAAAACACACTCTGGCACCGGGTCCCTCTCCCAGCACCATGAGCAGCCATCATCATTTTATGGGTGCCTTTGCCCGCTCGGCACCTCGAGCTGCTTCGCTGGGTTTTGGTCTCCGGGGGGTACCGATCTCCCCCGTGCTGGGCATCCCTCGGGGGCATCATCTGGAGATGATTTCAAGAAAGGAGTGCATGGATCAGATGGCTGAGGAGCCTGTGCTGGGCAAGGCGTGCAGCACAGTGAGCAGAAGACCCACTATTCGCCCTAATCTCTCTCTGGGATGGGGAGAGGTGGCCTAAAAGAGTTAAATGTTTAGGTGGCCTCGGTCTAAAGGAGTTAAATCTTCCCTTCAGCTGAAGCATGGGGCTGAGTCAGAGACCTACAGTCAGGTGGGCAAGGGGCTGTTGCTTCACACTTGCTTTTTCCTGACCACAAACACATCTGCACACCCCCTGATCCTTCACGGACACACACACACAGGCCTTTCATCCCGGGAAAAACCCAACAGAAAATTAATTAATGTGCCCACACGGGGAATTTTGAGACTTGCTCTCCACTACAAAGTGGGTGTCTCTGGGGGAGAGATGGGCACCAGTTTATCGATGGCAGCACTGGCATCATGGGGTCAAGTCCAGACCCAGTACTCAGCACGGACCTGCTGCTCCCCTGCCTCACAGAACCCTTTGTGTTGGGGTAGTGAACCTCTTGCTGATCCCCAGTTTGCCTCTTGCAGCCCACCCAGAGTCACACTGGTGCAGCAGAAAGCACCAAGCACCAGCATCACTATCTCCAGTGGTTTCCCACTCAAGCCCCAGCCTTGGCATTCGAAGGAGGGATCAAGGTGGCAGATTTCACCAATTTCATCCCCCAAATCATCACCCACCACTTTCATTGGTTTTCAGGTCATTGCAAACTGGCTGGAGGTCATCAGAAACACCCTGGACAAGGTCATGGTGCTGCACCCCAGAGCTCATCAGGCAGCAATCGCAGCCAGCGCTCGGCAGACACGTGATTTCATGCTGAGCATCTCGGCACGGATCCTGCACACCTCCAAAAGAGGAATAAAAAAAGGGTTTCTTTGTTCAGCTTCTTCCCAGTACAGCAAAGAAACCCCAGCCCTGCGAGCGCCGTGAGGGGCCGGTGACGCCGATCGCAGCTTTCCTGCTCATTTCTTTCTCAACGAGTGAATTAGCAGGCAACCAGCTGACTTGAACATCCCCTTATCTCTGCACCAAGCTCGCTGCCGAGGATTTGCATAATTTTAATCTTTCCCACCAATGAGCATGAAAAAATTAGTTTTCCACTATTTTATCTCCTATTTGTGTTCAATAAACAGAGCTGCCGGCTTTGCTCCATGTATTTAAACTGGGAATCGTAAGGAAGAAGGAGGGAGGAGGAAAAAATCCCCTATCTCCAGCACTTGGCCAGGTGGAGGGTTAAACTGGAGAAAGGAGATTGGGGGAAGGCTCTGCAAAACTGCTTCACAAACTGCAGCTGGAGAGGGATTTGAGACTGAAGCCCAAATTTCCTTATCCAATCCCTGTTGTTTTCTCCAGAGTCCCTTTCCTATCTCCCAGCACCAGCAGCCAAGCTTCCTCCCAGCAGCAAGACCTTTCATTTCCCTCTCAAGCAACGAGTTTGCTGGACTGGCCCCGAGTACAGACTCAGACCCCAAGAACATTAAGACTCCAGGGATGGGGTGGGAGGTTTCTGGATATTGAGATCCCACCTGGAGAAACCTCCTTGTCTCTGCAAGACCAGTCACTCCCAGCAGCATTCACAGCTCTGCCCTTTGCCGTCCTCAGCAGCCCAGGCTCACACCCTGCTCTGTGCTGGCACCATCTTCTGTCCAAATTGCTTGGTGGAAGGAGGGAAGGGAGAGGGACCCCCGCTGAAATCCACCCAGCGCAGAGCTTTGGGTGGCTTTTAATGTAACGCTTTCTTTAAAAGAAAAGAATGCACCAAAAATTAAGCTTGTCCATATGGAGAAAAAAAAAAACCAACCAAAAAAGCATTTAAAAGAAAAAGCTCCTGCTTTTGCCCTTTCTGCTGCAGAATGAGAGCATCGTTTTTGGCAGCGTGCAGCAGCGAGGGATGCGCGCCGAGCCCCACGCCCGTGCACTTCTGGATTACACATCTAAAAGCAGGGCTGTGCTGAGGAGAAAGAAAAGGCTGAGAAAACTGAGGCTCTCCTTCTGTGTACCCCACTGCTGAAGGGGTGGATGGCACAAGCATGAAAATAAAGTTTTAAATGTCTTTCCTCCCTATGGAGCCAAATGCAGATGGGGACACAAACTGGCCAGATTTCCAGCATCTCCAGCAAGCCTGTCCCAGCCTCTGTGCCCAGGGAGGTCCCAACGAGATATCCCCAGAGGCAGATTTGAAGGAAAATGCCCCCAAAATGTAGAGACTGATGGCAGCGGGGTGGCTCATGGGACTCGTCCTCAGCTTTAAGGGGCTGGGGACCACCCCTGCACTTGCTGTGGAGTCCCTGCTAAGGATTGAGGAGCCCAGGGAGAGGCAGGGAGCAGCCGTCCCACAGCACAGCGATGCCCGGCAGCCCCACAAAGCTGGTTTCTCCCTCTCCCTCCAACCAGCCCTTCCCTCTGATCCTGGCCTCTCCCTGCTACCAGCTGATCTGCACCCAGAGGTGCAATTACCTTCCACACGTTCTGTATTTACTCTCTAGGAACCATATCATTTTGGAGACGAAAAACATAATTAAAGAGTCGGAGCTCCCTGGAATGGAGCCTTCTCTCTGGCCATCGCTCTTATCTTCCCTAAAAATACCCAGCACAGCAGCCCCGTGCCAAGGGTCAGCTCACAGAAGGGCTGAGCAACAGAAAGAGGAGTGGGTGTCCTGCGTGGGGTACGCACCCCAAAGCTCCCACTTTGGCCCCAGAAAGGGGCTGCCCCTGTGAGAAGCCCGGGCTCTGCACCCAGCCCTGCTCTGCTGCAGTCGGGGCTCCAAGGGGCTGCCTATGCAAGGAAAGGTTAATTCAGATTTAACTTTTAACGTGGTTTATCTAACCAATTTTAAAGCCTTGGGCAGACAGACTAATTGAGAATTAAAGGGACTTTGATGAGCATCGCTCTTCCAGAGAACCAGTCCGGGGTTGCATCCAGTTTATTCCAGCCTTCCAGATGAGATGCAAAGGCACATCTGCACAGGGGCACATCAAACCCCAAAGCCACCAGCTTTTCCCTGGATAACAACAAATCAAGCCCTGGCTCCCAGGAGGGCCAGAGCATTTAAGACCTTTTCCAACCAGGGAGTTTCCCAGGTGCAGAAGGAGGTGCCAACACCACGGGTCTCGGGCACCGTTTGCTGCCCTTCCAGCCACCACCACCAGCCAGCGGGGCTCAAAGCACAGCTCTCGAGGTAGACGAAACCTGGGGCGAAAGACCTGGCTGAGGAAGGAGAGGAAGCCCAGCTCCACAAGAGCACTGGCAGCTCCACACACCCACAGACGCCTCCAACCTCCCCACGCGCTGCTGCGTGCACCTGGCTGGCAAAGAGCCCGAGCGGCTCCGGAGGGCCCGGTTAGGTTGGCGATTAAATAAAGCAGGCAAAAGGCGGCGAGCGTGGCAAGGTGCTCTCAGCCACCCACTTCAGCCCAGTGAAGCTCCCCTGGAGAAGCAAAGTGCTCACGGTTTCTGTTGGCATCTTCCTCTGCTCACAGCCACGGTGTTGCTCCAGCCCAAGCAGCTGGTGGCACAGAGCAGCCCTCGGCCACCCAGACCCAAGGGACTTGCACGCTCACCCCTCACCCTCTTTAGACAGCGGGATAATGTCCTGCTCTGTAACGGGGCATCACAAAGTTGAAGTCACATTTATAAAGCCCAGGCCAGACCACGGTGTGGAGGCAGGGGAGGATCTGGGACACCGAGGATGCTGACAGACACAGAGACAGCCCAGCCTGTGCAGGAGTCAGGAGCTTTCCAAGAATCCCAGAATCTCAGACCAGTTTGGGTGAGAAGGGACCTTGAAAGCTCATCTGGTCCAGCCCTCTGCAGGGAGCAGGGCCATCTGCAACCAGAGCAGGGTGCTCAGAGCCCCGGCCACCTCCCCTGGGATGGTGCCAGGG